>SAUE01000196.1:98154-109343 GCA_009724625.1 Deladenus siricidicola
TTATGAAAAAATCAAATTCAAAAATCTTGGCAGTTTTTGAAAAAATTTGAAAATATGACTTGAAATTTGAAATAAAATTAAAAAATATTGGGTCCTGCGAAGAATCTTTCAATGAAAAACACGCGATGAGCTTTTTTTGCTAATTTTGTGTTTTTTCGCCGAATTTCGTCAAAAAGCACAAAATCCGTTTTTTTGCTCACTTTGCAGAACACTGTAAAACTCAATAATTTTTATTATTTTAAAGAAGTTCAAATTAAACAAAAAAAAGTTGGTTCTGCGAAACTTATTTCATTTTGGAGATCAACCCAGTAAAGTTTTGCGTGCGCTGCAAAAGAGAAATAAAAAGATTTTGCGAAAAATGAAGATCTTCTTCACTTGGAAACACTACCAAAAAAGTTTTGAAATTTCCAATTCTAAAAAATCGCATTATTTTTGAAAATATCGAAGAGTTTTGCACCTTCATCTTTCGACCACCGATCAATTTAAGTTAAACTTTAGCTTTATTTAAACTTTTTTTTAAATTTAATTTAATTAATACTTTAGCGTTAGAATTAATACATACTTTAGCGAATTAACTTGAGCGGGAAGTCGCAACTGAATGCCAGCCGAACTAAATGCCGGCTTTTTGCCGAAAAGTTTGATGGAGCCCACGTAGGGGCCAGGTTTCAGCAGAAGATCGACGAAACCCGCCAGTCGAGCAATTTTTAGCAAATCGTCATGAAGACTCTGTTTCTCCTCTAAAATATCAAACAATACCCTCTTCTCATTCATAGCAATCAATATTAAATTACCGTCGTCGAAGAAAAGCGCCGTAATGAATTTAGCACTAGGTTTTGCCGCTTCGAAAACAACTTCCAGAATTTGTTCGAGTTTGGTGCCATTTTTTGAGGTGAGAAATGATTCTTCGGTAACTACGATAACAATGTCAAATGATTCGCGTGGAGCATCAACTAAAATTAGACAATTTTTAAAATTTATTTTGCATTTTTGAAAAACAATATCACTGCTCTCCCAAGAGGTTTACCCGGTAATTCGAAATATGTACACGCATGACGATAGATGGCTTTAAAGTTCTCTGCCAACTCATTCTTTATACCTAAAAATGTTAATTCACGTATAATATGCCTTCTCCTCAAAAAAGCAAAATACTCGCAAAAAGGAAAACCGACTTGCATCTCTGAAAATAAAATCCTTTCATGGAAATATCATTAACTTATTTTCAAAAACAACATAAATATACTAATATGTAGAAAAAAGAAAAACAAATACCTGAATTCGAAGCTCTCGCTGAATGCTCAGTACACGAAATGATCAAAATGGATTTTTCCTGGTCCGCAGAATCTAGCAACTTCGACATTATTTTTGAATTCTGGAATTGGAATATTCTTTTGTAAAACAATATAAAAGAAGCCTAAACAGCACAAAAATTCTTCAAGAATTTCGAAGAATTAATCTCCCACTACAGGGCTTTTGTTTGTTATCGGAAGGATAAAAACAAAGCCCTGTAGTGGGAGATTAATTCTTCCTTCCGATAACAAACAAACAGAAAAATTTGAAGAATTTTTATTGATATTTCCCAGTGGAATTAACCTATGAGTAACCGGCCAATCAAATTATCAAAAATCCGTTTATTCACGAAATTAACTATTCAAATAAATAACAAAACAATTTTGCTATAAAATTACAAAGCCAGCACATAAAATCACAATATGTCCGTCAATCAATGGAGTCAATGATGGATAATGGAGAAATAACTCAATTTTCATAAAATAGAACACCGCAAAAAATTTTATTTCTGTAAAAACATTTCGCCGCACGTTTTTCGATCATCCCGCAAAATCTCTAGTCATCTTTTCGCTTTCTAAGGGGGGGGGGGTTGGCGGGGGAAGAAAGAAAGGAAAAATAACAATCAAGCCGTTCAAGCCAACAACATTCACGCCGCAATCGGTATGGCTTTTTCTACTAAAAATTCATCTCACAGTAAAACTTGCTATTTTATTAAATTTTGCCCAATAATTTTTTTCCTTAAAAAATAAAAATGCGCTTTTTGCGCGATGTTTATTGAAATTTTCTGGCTTTTGGTTTCTTAAAGATAAATTTTTTTCACTTTTTATGAGAAAATGATCGAAAAAGTGAGCATAGTTTTATTTTCTCGAAAATTCGTTTATTTTTTTTTTCAAAATTTCAAAAATTTTCAATATATTTTTGATTTTCATCTTAGAAAGAAAAATGAGCAAACAACAAAAATAAATTTGAGATTATTCGTGGAGGCCTTCCCGGAATATTTTCAGGAAATTCTTAACTTACAATCTCCTTATCGGAAATAGGAGAATTGATTGTTTTGCGAGCTCTGAGCGCCACCGAAGAGGCCGGCCATCGGGCCGGCGCCCTGGGTCTGACGGCTTAACGCGCGCGACGGTGTGAAACCCAACATTTTTTGCAGATTCTGGCGAATACTCATCGTGCACAAAATGTAGAGAAAGATGAAACTGCAGTCCGTGTAGTCCTCCCCTAAACCAAATGTTTTGTTTATCGCCTTTACTTGGTTATCCAATGGAAACGTTGAAAAGTTGATTATTGACCCAAAAATCTATTCATTTTTTTGAGGTAAAATAGGCTTTATCCAATAAGAGAAAGCGTACCAGTCAGATTTCGATGAGATAATCCCTGAATCCAAGACAACGGCACAAACGGTAATTTGGCGACGACACGACCCTCGAAGATGGACGAAAACGTGCTGAGAAGTGCGGTGAACACGAAACCGATCGCCAACATCGATTTCATGCGGAACATCGACAAATCGCGGTTGGTCGCCTTGAGGCGTTCCTCCTCGCGCTCGATTTTGCGCTTCTGATTGCGCGTGGAGACGGCAGTGGCGCTAGAGGGCGCGCCACCAGAGCCCGCTCCCGAACTCAGACCCCCGCCCACACCATCGATGATCTCCTTTTTGCGTTCAATCTTTTTCGTCTTTTGTTCCATTGAATATTTCAATCTAAACGTGATATGTCGCGACTTCAGTTTTCAATTCACAAATAATCGAAATACATGGCTCTCGGCAATTACATCAATATGAATAATAAATAAGTAATAAACCGACCTCTTATATTCCTCTGAGCGATAGACTAGAACGTATGTGAGTCCCTCGCCCAAAAGTGCTGTACAAAAGGCTATCAGGATAATAAGGAGCGTATCGCTCAACATCTTGAAATACCACAATTGAAGCTGTTTAATAAAGTTCTTTTAAATAAGTCGAAATTTAGCAGGGGAAACATACCCGATAAGTCCAGAAAATAATAGTATTTTTCAAGATTTACTTTCTCAACAATAAATAACAATACAATTTAAATAAGCTCAAGCATTTCCCACATTCGCAACACCGATATTATAAAGAAGCAATTAAAAAATCCCCCCAAAAAGCTGATCTCTTCGGGAAAAATTGTTGTTTTTGATTGCAAGGTTTTGTGGGCAAAAATGATTCAAACGAAAAATTCAATAATCCCTCAATGAGCATTTTCAAATAAAGAACGACTACTTTTTTCACATTTTTTAAAGAATTATTCCAGGCAAAACACATAATTCTACGGTTTTTCAGTATTGTTGTTAAACGGCTCAATGTTGATCTCTAGCGCCGAACAAGGCATATTCAAATTGAAATGCGTCAAGACCTCTGGGTGCAAAACACCAAAAGTTCCAATAACTTTGGGTTTTTCGTGATGTGACGAAATTAGGATCTCGCCACAACGGCCGTCAAAAAATGTCGGATCTGAATAACAAATAAAAATTCTCAGCGGTTAATCGTACACAATGAATAGCCAGTATATATATAGGAAAGTTGACCTCATTCCCCACCAACATTTTCCTGATCAAAATTTTCAATCCTACAATTTACTTAAAAAACAAATTTTGCATTGCTTTAAAAATTTCTATTTGCTCCAATACGCTCAAAATATTTTTAAACAAAATTACGACAAATTTTGACGCAAATTAAAAATATATAAAACACAAAATAATTCACACAAAAATCTGCATACCATTTGCCTCTCGTATCGAATAGCGAATTTTAGTGTCATCGCCGGCCTCCGAATTGGAAGCCGGTGCCACCTCCAGCAATTCCATTACACGATCCAAAAATCCGTGAATCACCTCAAACCCGCCGGTTTTACTATAATAAACAGCGCCCAGATGCCTCTCATTTCGGCAGTTTGTATCTGAAATACATATTTAGTCATTTTATTTAAAAAATTATCCAAAATAAAAAATAAATAAAATAAAAAAGCAATATTTACCACAATTCGCATCTTTGTAGACGACGTCCTGAACCTCGAACAATTTCAGAGGAATCGGCATATCCTTATTACAAGCCAACGTCTTCAAAATACCGGGAAGTAGACTGTTGCGAACGACCTACGAATTTTTTTCAATTCAAACTCCTTTTTACTCCCTCCACTTGAATCTGAATCCGTTTTGATTTCAAAAGTTTAAGGCTTCAAAATTTTGTCAATTTATGTGTTTGGTATGCAAATACACGTAGCGATCAATTTTAATAGAAAAAAACCCGAGTTTGATAAAAACAAATTCAAGTCCGAGCGCACTACATCTACCTCAGCAATTCATTGTGAATTCATTTCTATAATTACTGAAAAGAAAGTAGAACCTGGAATTCCATGGTCTTCGGATTGGCGATCTTCACCACGTCGCCGAGTGTCTTCGCATCGGTGGGCCTTCGCATTTTCGTCGAAACATCGTCCGTGGAGCACAGCGAAAAGTTCAGCACTTCGGTCCAGCCGCACATCGCTACGTTCACGCGCAGACTGTCGGTGAGTTTGTTGAGCGGAAGCGGCTCCGCCACCGTATTCGAGCCCGGCAAACACGGTACAATATTGTTGAAGCCATAGGCCAAGCCAAGATCTTCAGCCACGTCGCATTCGTGAAGAATGTCATGACGTGTTGGCGGTATGTTCACCTTCATTAGAGCAGCGTTATGTTATTTCATTAAATAATTATTTATAAGTTAGCAAAAAAATTGTAAAAAATAAAATAAATTTCAAGAACAAATCTAGTTCCGACAAATTTGGAAAAAACCTTTAGTTTCGATGAGTTCTTGACAGCAGTACCGTGCAAACCCATTTTCGACAACAAATTTGTGGCTTTGTCCATTTCCAAATTAATTCCGATTTTCGCGTTCATACGCCGCAAATCCACTTCCATTTCTCGATAATTCAATGTCTATAAAATTCGCCAAATAATTTATTTCAAAAATATTATATATATTCACATCGTCAAATTCATAAAGATAACTTTAAAAATACCGGGTAAATATGTGATTTTCCATTCGCATCCACAACTTCAACTGGCTCAATTCTAAACGAAAACAAAAATAATTTTGAAATTTTTAAAACTTCCCCCGACATAATGAAAAGTTGATTCTTTTTACTTTTTAGTTGCTGTTTTGATTGAACCAACAATTATTATAATTGTTTTTTGCAATGTTTACTGATTGAAATAGCTATATAAATATAAGTCTTTTCAGAAGTAATAGTTTGTCCAACAATTTATAACTATTAAAAATTACGTAAATGGAGTCGAGCAATATTCGCCAAAAGTCGTCACCAAAGTGTCGAGCACGATTTCCATTTTCTTCAAATTTAAGCCGGTTATTTCGATGAAAATGTTCTTTGTGTTCAGTGTGATCTTGGTTTTGTCTCCTGTAAAAATATCCATAAAATATTCACAGCAAAATAAAAATTTGATACTTTTAATAGAGCATTTTAAACGAATAAATTAAATCATTTAAAAAGAGTTGTTCAAAATTAATGCCACCAAAAAGTACCATTAATAATTGGCGGCAGCGACAATACGTGGCCATCCTCGTCGTAGAAAACGGGATATAATTTCTTGTCTTTTATTATCGGTAAATATTCACGAAGATGACTATCCTAAATTAATATAATTAATTTTTAATTCTTGTCAAATAAAAACAACAATTACTAGCAAAAAGCAAGTAAATTATAAACCCACCGCATAAAAGCTCATCAGTTCCTCAGCATTGAATTGGCGTTGCTGGTTCAGCGGCTGGAAGACGATTTTCTCTGGTGATTTGGCACAATACGAAATGTCACCTAAACTTATTTTTAAATTAAGCAAAATGAAAGAAAAATTACAATATGAATGTGTGGAAAAATCTTTAAAAAACCGTATTATTATGTATCTAAAGAATAGAAAATTGTAAACGTTGTATAATGCATACCTTTGAAAGTGTCAAGATCGTGCGTTCCGACCGACGCGAGCAATCGCTTACGGCAAATATTTTGATGAAGCTTGTCTTGCAAGTCGATGAAACTCGCGTATCTGTCCTTGTCGAATTGAACACCCCTCAAAATTGCGCCGACCACAAAACGACGGACCTCGACGGTCTAGATTTTCAATAAAATTAATATTGAATTTCAAAAATTTTTTATTACAATGAAAATCTACCTCCGGTTTAACAATTATTCGGCGCGGACGTTTAACATTAACCACCTTATAGGAAGGAGTTTTTTTTCTAAATTTAAATATCATCAAAGTAGAAAAATTTATAGTACAAAAATCATTAGAAAAATATTAACACAATATTCAGAAATATGACAAAAATTCAATTATATAAAATTTCTCAGCATTAAAAATGAAAGTACTTCTGCTGAAAGATTAGCAAAGCCTTGCACAGTCCTTCGACACACAATAAATCGTAGCGATTTGCTGGGATTTCAATTTTGTACACTTCCTCCTCCACGCCGCTATCGTTGCGTTCGGTGATCTGAAACAAAGCGCGGATAAATGTTATGCGAAAAAAAAACATTTTATGACGATGTGCATCAAACAAAATAATAATCACCAACCACATCATCAACCTCGAGTCCGTATGCGAAGCACAAATCGTCGATCTCAACCCTCGAATACACGGCTTTCAAATGCTGATCCAACAAGCGTTTCTTCACCGCGATCGTTGGCATACTTCAACTCTAAAATCCAATAACAGAAAATAGGCAGTGTGAAGCTAGATGAAGAATTTGGAAAATTTTATTGTAATAAATTTTCCAAAAATTGGCAACAGTGCGCCAATAAAATTATAAAAGTGTTTTGAACAGCACGCCAAAAAGTTTATTTCACACTATTTCATCATCCATTAACGTTATACGCATAAAATAATTTATGGAGTCACCAGTGTTCTGCAAAGTGAGCAAAAAAACTGATTTTGTGCTTGTTTACGAAATTCGGCGAAAAAACACAAAATTAGCAAACAAAGCTCATCGCGTGTTTTTTCGCCGAATTTCGTAAAAAAGCACAAAATCAGTTTTTTTGCTCACTTTGCAGAACACTGGGAGTCACCAAAAATTTAATTTTCTAACATATCAAGCAATTGAGTCATTTTTATTTAAAAAATTAACAATTATTGCACAACAATTGAAGAAAGGCTCTCAATACCGAGAAATATTACAATTAAAAATGGTCATAAAGCCCGAGTCACACCCTTTATCGAACAATTTAAATTGTTTTGCGTAAATAATTTTCGAATAAATCTTATACAAAAAATCACATAATTCCCATCATAATCACACAGCTAATTCATTAATATTAATGTAATAAATTAAAATCATATCCCATAAGCACAATAATATAAAACTTTTTTTCAATGCACAACTAATATGTATATGAATTACTCTAAAAGTTCGCACGACATTCCTACTCGTCAAACGTAATTCGGTTGAGTTTTTCGGTGAACGAAGAAAAGGAGAAATTTTTCAAGACCCTCTCACGTCCATTCTCACCCATTTTTCGTAGCCGTTCCGGTTCGCGCACGGCCGTCAACATCGCCTTGCAAAAAATGGCAGGCTCATTTTCGCGGAGAAATCCCGTCTCCCCGTCCACAATCGTCTCGAGCGGTCCGCCGGAGTTGGTGGCAAGTACCGGCTTCATTAGGTACATCGCCTCGAGCGGAACAATTCCGAAATGTTCGTTGAGCGGAGTGTAAACGACAAGAGACGAACGAACGTAGAGTTGTAACTTTGCTTTGTCGCCTAAATATTATAAATCAAAATTTTTAGCGCTGGTTTTCAAGCCCCTAGAAATGAACCTAGAACAAAAATAAAGTAAAAACCAACTGGGACTCAATTCAAAAATAATCGAATCTTGTAATTGCAATTCTTCAGTAAGATTCTGTAAATATTTGTGATGAACAATATTCTCGTTATTCAGCAAATCGTAGCCGCCAGCAACGACGAGCGCGCATTCCGAAAACTCATCGGCCGTTAAGCGATTGCGTAATTCGTCTAGAAAATAGATTGAATTTGAAAATTTAAACATGTGTAAAAATATTTTTTCAAACAACCATTATGGTAAGTGTAAGATCTTCTACAGTAACTATCTTGAAGTTTTCATAAATTAAATTATACAGTAAGCATATAAAAAAAATACCAAATGCCCGAATCGCCAATTCGATATTCTTCTTCACCTCAAAGCGATTCAAGGATAAAAAGACGTGTTTGAATTTCTGCAAAATTGGAACTTGGGATGCGACGGGTTTTTTGCCTTCTTCACCCTCAGCAAATTCGATAGTCGATTTCAGCGTGTCTTCGATATAATCGACGTTCAGCGAGGGATACAAAACATCGACCCTTTTCGATGCCAACGACGGAAATTGTTTTCGAAAAACAGACTCGGTAAAGCAACTATTCACAAAAATTACGTCGGCCAAGCCGGTCGTTTTGCATTCAATCCAATCCAACACGGCTCGATAGAGCTTCTTGCCAACCGACTTTCGAGTTGTCAATAACTGATCGGGATAATGGCAATAAAAGACGAGCTTCGCCTTCGAAAACAAACGAAATAAAAATAATGGCGCTGAAATCTAAACAAAATTATAATAAAATGTTGATTGTTTGTCATATATATGTATTTAACTTCGGTTAGTATATTTCTTTCATCCATTCCATCAAATCAACATAAATTCCTGTACCTGGTCGCAGAAAATCACGTCTGCATCCCGGTGCATTAAACAAATAAAAACTGCCGCAATGCAAAGTCGAATGTAAGCGCAAAGTGCACAAAACTTCCCGAAAAACGAACGCGGAAAATAGTTAATGACTTTGATATCTAAAATAATAGTATTTATTACGGGCTAAATAATGCATATCTTTTGTGTAAATTCGCAAAAATTACCCAGAATGCATTTTCAGCATGTCTGTTAATGTATCCCGTAAAATGCAATAATAAATTACCCACCAAAGTCGAGCACATCCGCAAAGCAATGGCTTCGTGTAAATTGATTTGTGACAATTCCGATCTCATGTCCGCGGCTGTGCAAGGCTTGCGCGGCATCGACCACAAGTCTTTCCGCGCCACCAATTCCCAAGTCAGGATGAAGAATGGTAACCTTCATCAATTTAAACGAGAATCTTGAAATTACGAAAAATCAGGGCAATTGTTTAAAAACCACATTCGACGGACCTACAACGACCAATTCCTCATTTTTAAGGCATTACAAAATTATTAATTCGAATAATTTTCATTCTTCAAACACCCTTTGGTCGACAAATTTTAATAAAGACGAAAACCTATATAATTTATTGCAAAAAAGCAAATTTTATTAAAAAAATTTTAGCGAACCATTGCAAACATTTTTATTACTAGAAAAAATTCAAGGATGAAAATGGTAATGCATTATACTCAAACGAAATATAATTGTTTCAGAAAATATATAGACCAATAATAATTCTCTACACAATGCTGAAAACTTAACAACATAAAACACAATTTTCTCCTACAAAAATGGGTACATTTCAAATTTTCACCAAAAGGTAGAGAATCATAATTCTGGTTAAAAGAAGCGTTCAAAATGGGCAATTTCAACGCATAATACTAAATTCTAAATACTTCTAAAAACCTAAATAAAATGCTTATTGCTAGCATACAAACGATGATCCGCACCAACGGAAATCGCGCCTTTTTGCTCACGCAAGAACAGGCGATTGCCGCGCGTCAAGCCGTGAGGCTTCAAGTACAAATAAGCGTCTTCCCAGTGCGAGAACGATGGAGAGTATGGCAAAAGAGAGACGGCGAGTCTAAAATACATATTGAATTTAAAAAAAGAAGCTGGGCAAGCAGTGCTGTAACAGAAAATATGCATCCACAGGTGTACCCCATCGCACCCGTATTCGATAAGAGATGGACGGAGACGACTGAATCCAAATGCAAAAATGAACGCATTTGCATTCGTCAATTTGTATTCAAATCACTTCAAAAAATGTTCAATTCATGCTTTTTCAAAAAATAAAAATAAAAGAAAATAGATCCAAAGTAATTTTTTGGTAGCTTTTTGCATCCAACTTCAAAAAACTATATTGCAAAAATCCTAGCTACATAGAAAGTAACAAAAAGACAGACTTGATGCAAAATGAATGCAAACTACATCATTACGAGCAAACACGCATATTTCCAAATTGAAGCTAAATTACTCAATTTCTGTATGAAAAGAAGACTAACCCGGATCCGCATACGGCCATCACGGAAGAAACCACTTGCAACGGATAACTCAAGCTGCCCACCAAAAGGGGGATTCCGAAACTCAAAACTCGACGAATTTCTGTACTCTTCTCTACATCCTCTACAGTTTCGTCTTTGTTCCGCTAAAATAATTACAGATATTAAAATGCACTAAAAAATAACAAGAAATAGACGACCCCACAAAACAAGAAATAAACCTCACAATTAGTACATAACGAATGTAAACCAATTCTCAATAAAATTTAAAAATTACCACATGCTCAAGCACACGTTCAGCCACATAGCGCACCGTAGCGATGCCCCAAACGGCTATGTAGTCTGCCAGCAACGCTGGAACCACACCAGCAAAAAATCCAGAAATACCTTCTTCGTCACCAATTCGATAAATCGACGAAATGATACCATAGTACTTACTCTCCCCACCGACCAATTGTGCAATCTCTCGAACCATAATTACTACAATAAACATAATTCCATTTTTGAAACTTAATAAAAATAAATAAAGCGTAGACAATCTCAAAATCTATTAATTTGAATTTATCTTAATATATTTTTTTTTAATTTAAAAAACCGCGACAAAAAAGTTTCAATTCTTCATTTTTGTTGTTACTAGTATCTCAACATTATTCTTAGTCGAATATCAAAATGAT
>SAUE01000197.1:1272-12855 GCA_009724625.1 Deladenus siricidicola
AGTAATTTTAGCTTGTCGGTTAGAGTGAGTTTGTGGTTTACCTGTTCCGTCTGTTTGGTTTTGTGGTTGATGACGTAGGAGCACAGTTCGCCAAGACAAGTTTTCTCCTTGCAGTGACTTCCCTCACACGCGCACGTCAACAACTGTACCGGCTCCACTTCCAGCCGCTCGACCGCCTTATCGCCGTTACAGTAATCTTTATTGTTGCAGAAACACGTGAAGACTTCCTAAACAAATTGTTTTGTTACTTTTAGTGCGACGTGTAAGAGCAATAAGCGCTCTGTTAAAGACCTCGCTTATATGTATGTATAAATTCTACAAATTTGATTGGGAATTACGGTTTGAGAATTGCTTGAGAATTTTGTGTAAAATATAAGATAGACTGGGCTCAGGGTAGGGTCAAGTTTTTCCACAATATAAGTGGCAACGAGTATTTAAAATGCATTTTTTCTAAAATTGGATTTTCTCCACAGTGCGTTTTGCACCACTAAAAAAGTCGATGTCTCCGATCCTCACAAAAACTTATCAGCCCTTAGCACCATTTATAACTACAGCGCTCCGCAAATTTGAGCTCATTTGGTCAACTGAAACCGAAGATATGGGTATTTGAAGTGGCCAAAGTTGTAAAAACCCCATTTTATAAAAACCCTACTTAAAAGTTGTTTTCACTTAAAAGTTGTTTTATTGGAATTCAATGTTGGTTGGAATTCAATTTGGAATTCAAATTTTTCGACTGCGGTTAATCACACTCATTGTTAGTGAAACGCGCGATTACGTACCTGTCCATCTTCGTCGGCCGTCTCGCAGTGTGATCTGATATCTTTGCGTAGCATCGATCCACTCATGCATCCCTTTACCACGCGCGGCTCACCCCACTCGATGGTGCCCCAGCGCGGCGCATAGTGCGCCAACACACAATAGTCGCCGTCGTCGCAGAACGAGCCCATGCAATCTCGGCCCACACAGTCCAGACATTTCAGCGCTTCGGACGTTGCAATCAGTGCACTGAGCGTCAACACCACTGTCGTCAGCATCGTTGCTCGCATACTGTACGGTAATAACTGTACGGTAGCCCTTCGTTCACTCGTCAGTTCACCGTAGTAGTGGTTGGAAGCTTTACTGTAGCCGGGCTCACTACTGCTCACCGCGCACGCCGCCGACATCCGGCACGCGGCGCTCGGTGCTATTTGTGCTTGCGCTTGTGTGGCGCTTACTACAACATTCGTAGTCCGAATAGAGGCAATTGTTGTGGATGAGGAGGACGCGACAACTTCATCGAAGTTCGCTGCGGGACCCGTAGAAGTTGAGTTGGATTTTGAAGTTTGATTGGAATTGTGCCAAGTTTGTGGAGGCTTTTGTGCTGCTCGTCGCATAATAACCGGTGGCTACGTCGTCTATCAAGCGTCGTCAATTAAATAACGTCGCGAATTAATCAAAAATCAAATCACAGAGAATTCAAGGCTGAAAACTTAATTTTTGGTTTTGTTCAGAATTGGATCTAATTATGTAATTTGCATCCAAAAGCACACCAAAACGCATCCGGATTAAAATCTGGGGCGGTTCCAGAGGGCTTAGGGGAGACGATCAATTTTTTAAAGAAATTTTTTATTTTATTTTTATTTTTTAGGGTTAAATAAAAGAGATCGTCGAGAACGTTCCAAAAACACCATAATCTTTGACAACACCGACGTTCGTAAACAGAAATATAAGCCTTAAAATTTTTGTTGTAGTTTTCCCCGCATGGAAAACACCTCCCTCCTCCCGTCTCCCCCCGAAGAGAATTTTTTTGCATCCGACCTGGGGCCGGATGCACTGGATACATGGATGCATTTCGGATGCAAATTACAGCACTAATTGGATCCAACAATTATTTTTTTGGATTTACAAATTGTGAAAAAAAGTATTTCAAACAAAATAATAATTGAAAAATAAATCAATCAAAGGATTAAAATAATTGACGGCTTTTCGAACGAAATATTCGAAATTTTGGGGGGAGAAAAATGTGAAGAAAATGGCAATTTATAATATTCTTTTTTAATATTTTTCGCTGCGTCAAGGCTAAGAAACACAGCTAAAAAACAGATTTAAAAAGCAATAAAATTATGAAAGCGCAGCGTAACAACAGCTAAATTCTTTCTTTCTTTCTACTTTAAGGCTGCTCTCACCTATGTTTTTGCCTCTTTTTTCATATATTCTTTAACAATTTCCGATATTTTTTAATTTCCGATTAATCACATAAAATACATATTTTATAAATGCCAAATTGGCTTATTCTTATTTCCGAAAAATATGTGTGTATTAATTTGAAAAATAATAGGGCACAGTCCCCCCGCCAAGAAGAACGGAGGTATAAAAAATTTAACCCAACCGTCGCCGAACTGGTTTGCAAAAATAGTGATAGATAGACAAACATAGAAAGAGAAGAAAGAGAAATGAGAGAGGAGAGAGAGAAGAGAAATAAAGGGAGAATAAAGGAGAGGCAGAAAGAGAGAGAGTGAGAGAGAAAGGGAGAGAGCGACAGAGAGAGAGAGAAATTATCGTCCCCGACTGGAATCGAACCTGCTAACACGAGTAACCGGCACATAGATTCACCTCAAGATTCCCAAACTTTCTCTCTTCTCAGCTCGCTAACTCCATTCGCCACAATGTGTTTAAAAAAACCCGTGAGACAACCCAATATACCAATCTCTAACTTGCCATCTAGGAACGCAAAAAACGGAAATAACTAATTTTTGCAAAACAATATTCATAAAAGAAGCCTTCCCACTTTTTTCAGCCCTTTCGATTCTTCGATAACAAATGGTCCACAAATTCGAATTCAAAACATGCGGATGCAAAACAATGTTTTTGAATCTATCGAAAAGTTATTACATCTGATTACATCACTGCTCTGTGAATTTTTGGAATCGAATATTCTTCTTAATATTAAGTTTTGTTCTTCGGTTATCTCGTGATAGGGATACGCATATGCTATGGCAAAAATTACACAAAAATCAAATTCCCAATTAAGTGGGGTCTTTTCCCCCAAAATCCCGAAAAACAGTGCGGCGCGGCACGGCTATCGCTTGGATCGTCGTCACGTGATCACGTGTACTAGATGCGCCTTGAATTGGTGCATTGTTTGGATGTGATTTTGGAATCGAAAAGTAGCGGATCACAAAATTTTAGATGGTTTTGTTTGTTAAAAATATGTGAAATTTTTGTCCTGCTTTTGAGTTCACTTGCAAATTTCGTATCGTATATGATTCTTGCTTAGTGTCTAAATAAATAAAGTAGCCCTACGTTATTGGCTATTTAACAAAAAAAAGTTTTGTAGCACTCGGTGGCATTTGGAATGAGTTTTATGGCTTTTTTAAGGATTCCACAAAAATTGCCTAGAGAAACACTTCTAGCTACTTGCCTAATCTAGCTAGGAAAACCGAGTTCTTACCGACGTAGATTCAATAAAATAAATGTGAACAAGTTAGCGAATAAACTCAATTAAAAATTGTACAAATTTCGAACGGTTTTATTCGGTTAATTTTATGAATTTATGAACTCCCATGAAATATTCGTCTTCAACCCAATACTTTACAAAATCCATATTATTTACTTGTCTATTGGAGATATCACAATACACACACACACACCATTTGCATACAAACACAAATACACATATTTACACACAAACATACATAAATAAGCTCCGTCCTTCTTAAGCGTAATAAATTAGCCGAAACAAGCGGAAAGAAAAAGAAAAGAAAAAGAAAAGGAGGATTTTGAAAGAGGGGGGGGGGAGAACTCTTCACAGTCAGTGTGAGTACATAGAAAGGAAAGCAAGTGAGTAAGGGGAAAGCAAAAGCATGGCCAACTAAGTGCCAGACCTAAGTGATATGTTGTTGTTGTTGTTGTTCTTTTGCTTTTTCTTCTTCTCAAAAGCGGCAGAAAGAAAGGAGGAAAGAAGAAAAAAGCAAAAAGGAAGAAGGAAAGAAAGAAAGCAAAAGCAAAACTTTTTTTCTCCTCCTTTGGCATGGCAAAAAACTCTTTTTTTTGCGATTTTTCCACACACACACAAAAGCAGAAAAAATTGCAAAAAAAGAGATTTTGAAAAAAGCATTATTACTTTTGAAAAAGAAGGCATTTTTATTGGATTTTTTCTACAAAATCTATAGCAAAAAATAAATAAAACAAAAAACAACAAACAAGAGCGAAAACAACAACAGAAAAAAACATTAAAGTCGACTAAATTCAACAGAAAATTGTTTTGTTTTGTAGCTTTTGCATCACGGATTGGATGCGAGATAGGTACCTACATATACAGGTACCTACATAAGTGGGACGTAATTTGTGACCAATCGCATCAATTTGTCCATAATGAACAAATTGCATGAGTCAGATAAATATGTACGATGACTGAACTCGTTTGAATCATTATTCAAAAAAAGAATCATTGAGTCATTTGAATCATTTGAATCAGTCATTTGATGAATCATACATTCAAATGAATCATTTCTCTAAATAGGGTAATTCGAAAAGTAAGAAAAGTTTGTAAGTAAAACATATGTATTAATAATTGCTTAGAAGTGTATAATCTTGGAATATTTTTACACATATTCCAGTCAAAAATTTATTTCCTTAGGGTGATTTCGACGAATTATTCATTTGAACTACTTTGAGTCATTTGAAGATCCATGATTCAACTTGTGAAAAATGATTCAAGTCCTGGTATCCAGTTTGAGTCCACTTTGAGTTTTTCCTGCTTCAATTAGATACATCCATTTTTCGATGTTCATTGTTTCAAAGCAGATCATTCAAACACTGCGAAAGAGAGTTAAAGGCAAATGCCGTCGCTTTTAAGCCAAAATAAAATCCGATAGAAAAAATTATAAAAACGGAATCAACATATCCTAATAATCGACCCACTCGAAACCTAGTGCGGAATCCAGCCAGCATAGAACGGTACCGGTGACCCGACAACTCGTCAACAGACAACAGTTGTCTGTTGACGAGTTGTCGGTGCGCCACGGTACCAATGTACGGATGTATGGATGATAGCAGTGCTGAAACTTGCCAAATCCGAAATGCATCCGCACTTTTTCCAAAAACGCATGCAAAAAATGCTAAGACGGATGCATTCGAATGCAAATGAATCTACTTCTTTTCGCTAAAAGCCTCAAATGTGGGGTAATGTGGGTGAAGAACAAAACGTAAACACTGAAATAGTGTGAAAAAATGGATCCATTCTTTTCTCTCTCTTTGATGCGTTTGGATCTGCAGATTCATTTCGGATGCAAGTTACAGCACTGGATGATAGCCTGTTGGATGGTAATAGTAGCAACGTACGGATGGTAGGTAACCTGTTGCGGGGGGGCGGGGTGTTGGCCTGAAGTGAATGAAGTGCTATGTGTAAGACTGCAAATAAACCACTAAAATTGTTGTTTTTTCGTATTCATCTAAAGCATTTGCTCCATTCGTTAGTTATCCAAATTCTTGAATTAAATAAAATTTGAATGTAATTTGTTGCATTGATGACTGAACCTTGTATGTACAAATTCAATCAAACTTTTTCGTTTTCATACTCCAAAAAGAAGAAGTTTTTTGAAAAAAAAATATAATTATAATTAAATAGTTAATCCCTCCCCCCACACACGTTTTCGCTTTAGTGAACATGAAAGTGATGTGTACCCACACCACCAGCACAAAATGCAATTATTTAATATATTATCGAAAATTTGCATAATTCAAAGAAATGCAAAGAATAAAATGTATGCACATACAAAGGCCGGCGAAGAATGGAATTATAATGAACTTTGAAAAATTTTCTAAACCAAAAAAATTCAATAAAAATAAAGTGCTGCTGTTGGTGTATAAAAAAGAAAAATGAAAAATAAATAAATAAATAAGCACAGGTGGTGCCCACCAAAAAGTGCCATTCCTCCACATCCACAGCGAAAACCGGTCCAAGCAAACATTACACGTATTTACATAACAACAACAACACTACCAACAACAAAAGTAACAATAAATAAACGCTAGCGTTACACGTAAAAAAGTGCCTGCCACAGCGCTAATCATCTATATACCTGTCCCACAGCGATGTGGCTGAGATATGTATGTATATATGCCTGCCACCTGTGCCGTCATGGCCGCCACTAGTACATATTATCGAGTGGCAAAAATGCCAAATGCGGGTATGTAATGTATTTCTGCGATATGTGTGGTGGAAGATATTCTTGGCGCAGAGGACGTGTGTTCACGTAATGCTAAAGTTATGATTACACACATATATATATACACACATACAGCTAATATACAGCTAATACAAAAAAATCCATAAAAAATGCACGCACAAAATGCCGTGGAATGATGTGGTTTGAGTGCACTTTTCTTTCTTCTTTTCTCGCGCTTTTACTCTTTTTGTCACAATTCATTCTTTCTGCTGGCTTTTTCTTTCTTTCTTTCTTTCCTTTTTCTGTCTACTCAAAAAGTTTAGCATTTTTGTTTTCGTCTTTCATGATTTCCGAAGCGTTTTATTTCGACAACAATAAAAAACTTCAGAAATAAAGCACGCTAAAAGCGTAAAAATTGGCTGTTTCCTTTTGACACACACGCACAGATGCACACACACTCAATACACCTCACACACATACACACCACACATTGACAAATACACCAACAACTACAAAACGAAATAAGCATACATATTTCGCAAAAAAGTAGACGCTTTGCGCCAGGCGAAATTATTTGACGTGAATGCACATTTATGCACACCCCAGCAAACAAAACGATGCTGAAGAAGTTGGCAATTGGTGCGGCGAACATCTTTGCCAATTTCGCCACGAAAGCTTACCTTTTGGGCTGAGAGCTGTGCAAAGAACTTTTCGATGCCTTCAAGTTGTGTAGAGTAGCAGCTTACTGTTTGGCCTACTTTTCGCCGCACAACTTTCGTATTTTTTACCATTATGAATTTACTGCATTTACTGCTCTCTCTGGCTCTCTCTTTCTTTCTTTCTCCCTTTTTCACTCTCTCTCTCCCTCTCTCTCTCTCGCTCTCTCGCTCTCTCTCTCTCTCTCTCTCTCTCTCTCTCTCTCTCTCTCTCTCGCTCTCTCTCTCTCTCTCTCTCTCTCTCTCTCTNCTCTCTCTCTCGCTCTCTCTCTCTCGCTCTCGCTCTCGCTCTCTCTCTCTCTCTCGCTCTCGCTCTCTCTCTCTCGCTCTCCCTCTCGCTCTCTCTCTCTCGCTCTCCCTCTCGCTCTCTCTCTCTCTCTCGCTCTCTCTCTCTCGCTCGCTCGCTCCATTTTATCTTATCAACATTTTTTTGCTCTATTTCTCTATTACATATTTGTCTAATAAAACACTTTTCTTTCATATATATTTTCAAAATTCCATGAAATAAATATTTACAAAAAATTTAAAATTTTTAATTTAAATTCTGAAATTTTCGAACAAACCACAGCCCATGAATTTTCAAAAATTGTTTTTTATATGATTCTGGCCAAAAACCATAAACATCTCTGAAAATTTTTTTATGCAAACAAAATAATCTCTCAATAATGACGCGATTTCGTTTCGAAATTTGCTAAAATAAGAAAAATTCCCAACAAATTTTGAAGTCTGTTGTCTTATGAAATGCAGACTTGACGCATCGCAAATAAGGCTAAAAAGTGGGGAAAAAATTTCTGTACGTCTGTAATGCGAGATGGAAGTAAAATGGAAAAAAGAAAAAAAAAGAAAATTATTCTTTCCTTTTCAGCAAAAATTCAGAAATTCAACCAAAGCAAAGCAAAGCAAAAGCAAAGGAAAGCATAAAGTGCATTTCAAAAAATGCCAACTTTTTTTGGTCCTTCTCTCTCTCGATTTGGCGATTTGCATTTTGAATTTGCATTTATCTGAAATTAAGCGGGTATGTACGTGTGCACATTGTATTAATATGCAAGACAAATTAGTTAACTTTTATGAAAATAACATTGCTCAGAGTGACGTTTCAGATGTGTAATGTGCATACATATGTATTAGAGGCCACAAAAAATTATTTTTGTAAATAAAAACTCCGTAGTTTCGTAATTCATAATTCACATAACACCCAGTTTCAATCCCGATCAAATTGTGTAAGCAAAAAAAACAGAAAGTTGAAAAATTTTAATTTTCAAAAATTCCGAAATCCAGTGTTATACTAGAGCTTTGTCTAGCTGTCTGACCTCGAGTTCTCTCTACTATCCTTTTCAATTCCACATTCAAAGTGTAGCGTTTATTGATAATCACAATACAGTGTTGTTACAATAAGCACAATATATATAATAGATGGCTCTCAGCAGCCGTCGCTGCCCATAACACCAGTATTCCGAATTTGAAATTTTTACTTCCAGCCAATCCTGATACACATACACCAGGGAATGTAACGCAAGTAATTTTGAAATTCCGAAAATCGAAGATTGAAAGAGCAAAAATCGAAAACCGAAAAGCGAAAGAAAAAACGGCGAAAATCGAAAATTTTTACACCCTTGACATACACACCATGGGTGCTAACATTTACGGTTTACGATTTACGATTTACGTATTTACTTCTTTTTTGGCCCAAAATTTACGGTTTACGAAAAAATCGGCCGATTTTTTTAAATTTTTCAACATTTTTCAAGAAAATAGAAATTTTTTAAACTCAAAACATGTTTGAACTTGCGCAAAAAATATTAGCGTAAAAATAAAATTGACGAACTCAAAAACGGTCAGATGAAAAGAAAAACAGCAAAAAAAGCAAAATGAACAAAACTTTCTTGAAAAAAAATTAGGAAAAATTCGAAAAAAATGCAAATTTTCAATCGAAATTTGAGAATTTACAATTTTCGATTTACGATTTACGACATTTTTGGACAAAAATTTATGATTTAGATTTACGAAATTTCGAGGATCTGAAAATTTACGGTTTACGATTTACGAAATTGAAAATTTATTTTCGTAGCACCCCTGATACCATAAAAAGCCATTCATTACAAAATAACGCGAAAAATAAAAGAAAAAACGCTCGCAATGGTGGGAACGAGAATTTTGGTGAGATAGCACGCGTTTGTCTCGTCGTCTAACATGTGCTGAAACGATTGAGAATCGCCGGAAATGGGCTATATAAGCGCCGATGATTTCGCTAACCTTAACGGAAAAGAACACCAGAGCGGTGCCTTCTCGGAGCCATGCACGTCTTTCAACCGGACTACATCGCTATGACTTCGATCGGATTCGCCCGCTCCCTCATCAAAAAGGTGTAGGTGTGTCGGGCAACTCCTTTGGAGGAGAGTTTCATTTTTTTCTAAAAAATTACAAAAAAAGATTTTTATATGGTTAGTTCCGGCTGTTTTGATTAGTTCCGGCTGTTCCAAATTTAAAACTTTTACTTTCGCCCAACCCTGAGGTGTATGTGTTCTTACCAATATTAACCATATGATTACGAAAAAGTTAATTAAAAATGCTCGTTTCTCGAGCTCTGTACTTTGTTTTTTTAGTGCTCGGTACTCGGTTATAGTCGGGCTCGGTTTTTAAAATTGAGCTCGGCTCGGTTGATACTCGGGCTCGGGTTTTTTTTGCTACTCAGGCTCGGGCTCGGTTTCAAATTTTGGGCTCGATGCAGCTCTGGTACATACATATCAGGGGTGGTAAAATTTGCGGTTTGCGATTTGCGGTTTTGAGGCTTTTTTTAATTTTTCGCAAATCTTAAATGGGAACTAGTTATTTTTTAAAATCCTCTTTGGCATAACATTATTAAATGATCCTATTGAGGAGATATCAGTAAACGAATTTTACAATACAAATTTTTTAATAAAATTTTTTTATAAACAAATTTGCGGTTTGCGATTTGCAAAAATAAAAATTTATTTGCGATTTGCGGTTTTCTCAAATGAAATTTATTTGTGGCCCACCCCTGGTATATATGTCTACGGTAATCGCATCCCAATCAATTATCTCATCTTTTAAATAAGCCAAAAAAACGTTCAAATTATTTTTACACAATAAACCAAATTCATTTTTACGTTATACATACATATTTCAGAAAATTTAATTCCGCGAAAAAAAATGTAAAAAATAAAAGCTCCAAATTATTTACATTTTTGCGAAGGCATCGAGATTAACGGGCCAGATAAATAAAATAAATCCTTCCACACTTCCGCAATTTCATTTTTGTTTTTGGCTTTGCCAAAAATTTTTCATAACGCCAACAAATAACAATGAAAACATCTTCAAAAAAATTCTCAAAAAATAGCCTCAAATACAAAAATTCGACAAACTTTTCACACATTTTGTGTACATATCAGGTGTAATGATTGTATGCGTATTGATGATTGTATATGAATGTTATGTGGAGATACTCCTCCCACGGTGATGCGACATTTCGGGATTGCCATTTCGGGATCGGACATTTCGGGACAGACATTTCGGGATTATACATTTCGTTTTTTTCAAAAATTTTTTCGGGTTTCATACTTTGTTCAAGTTCTATTTGATGTGCTGGTTTCGAATCTGAAAGAATTTTTCACAAAAGAATTTCTCATTCTTATTCTCATCTCATTCTCATATACATTCTCATTCTCATCTCATTCTCATACACATTCTCATTCTCATTCTCATCTCATTCTCATACACATTCTCATTCTCATTCTCAGTGCGTTTGAGCCACACAATTTTTTGGGCTGAGAACGGCTGAAAGTGAGAAAAGACAAAATTTGCTAATATATTATGTATACATATACATAAATGTATATGCCATATTATGCTAGCAGATGAAAAAATAACTGTAATTAATTATTTTAATGCAAGCTAAAACTTAGTCTTTTTTACTGTACTGTAAGTAAACCAGGCTACCCGTCGGTTCGGGTGAGTGCGTGCGTTGGCTCTCTTTCATTGTAAGATTTGGCGGCGATCGCGGCGACGATCGCGACGAGAATCGCGGCGGCGATCGCGAAATTCGGCGAAAAATGGCGCATTTTGGTCGGTTTTCGGCGGCTACCCGTACCTCCGTGTTGCAGCGCGTGGGAAAGCCGCTTCGCGTCTTCACACCTCCCCCAGGCCGGCAATTGGCGCGCGGAGACGGTCGACTACCCGCGGAAATGGTGGAAAATGCGGAATGTGTGTACGGTATCGACGGGTTACGGTAGTCGTGGCGGGACGACGACCTCAAATTCGGACTCGGCGTCTCGAATTACCCGGGGTGGCAATTGGCGGCGTGGGGTGTACGGTAGGCGAGATACATATATGCTAGCGTGCTACCGTACCACCCGTCGACAATGGCAAATCGAGCCGCACGGAAAGTGGATCGCCAAAAATCGAGGAGGAGAATTTTTGACAAATATAAAAAATTCAAAATTTTTAAAATTTCGCTATGATTTCCTTGCGGGAGTACGCGAAAATGGGCGAAATTTCAAAAAATCCCATTCTGCAAAATAATTCGGATAGAGCTCGTCAATGTGCACAAAAAACTATTTGACACTTTACGGACGATTATGCATCTTCGACAAAATTTATTAAAAAAAGTGAAATTTTGCAAAAGTGCAAAGGGGGTAGTATGGACGGATTTGGGCGAAAATCGAAAGTCCACGAATCGGCTCCCCGATTTTTTGCGGAGT
>SAUE01000197.1:13321-31794 GCA_009724625.1 Deladenus siricidicola
TTCTCGCAACATCATAGCTTATTCGACGCGCCGCGGCGAGGAGAATTTTTGACAAATATAAAAAATTCCAAAATTTTAAAATTTCGCTATGATTTCCTTGCGGGAGTACGCGAAAATCGTCCATTTTTCAAAAAATCGCAGCTACCGTAGTTTTCAAAATTTCGTCATTCTGCAAAATAATACGGATAGAGCTCGTCAATGTGCACAAAAAACTATTTGACACTTTACGAACATTTATGCATCTTCGACAAAAATTATTAAAAAATGTGAAATTTTGCAAAACTGCAAAGGGGGTAGTATGGGCGGATTTGGGCGAAAATCGAAAGTCCACGAATCGGCTCCCCGATTTTTTTGCGAGTACCCCCCACCCCCACGACCACAAAAAAATGGTGGAATCGCCGAAATATTCACCACACGATTTTATAAAAATTCTCAAATTGTCATTTTAGTGCAGGAAAGCTGGCGAAATTTGCAACATCTTTGACAATACGCACTTTGCAGGCAGGCGGCGATTTGGTGGACAAAAAGCGAAATTTGCGATTCCACCGTAACCGCTACCGTAACCGCCAATTTGCATCGCTTCATTCGACGCGCCTTGCCAAACACCCCCCTTGCATGTGCGATCGCCATGAGCGTATCTCCACTCCTTCGCGATGAATTTAAGCGCAAACACAAAATTCACATTCTACCGTAATCACTGCAAAAAATTCTACAGTAGCCAAAATCGGCTACCGTAGGATGAAGCGCCGGAATGCGGCGCACAATCGCTCCACACATCCCAAAGCGATTGGAGCAAAGCGCACAAAAAAATTCCTTGTGCACACGGAATACCGTAGTAAAATTGGCAAAAATCGCGTGAATCTACAGCCTCGTACGGTGGCGATCGTAAGCGGGTGCAAATTGCAAATCGCTCCCAAATCGTCCAACTTGATTTCCTACCTTTAGACGCAACATCGATTGTCAAAGAAATGCAAAAGTTACACCCCCTGAAAGTGCGAAAAAAGGTCGATTTCTACAGTATCCTACCGTAGACGAATTTTCCCCGGTATGCCACCATATACAGAAGATGCTTCCCCAAAAATAAGTGGGGGTCGCCTTTGACGTCGAAAAATTCTGGCTACCGGATTTTGAGTTACGATTTTTCGCGAGATTAGCTTTAGTCAGTCTATAGAGTTTGGAACGTATAACAAATACTATACTACTTACATACACACATGTATGTATGTGTATGCATTTAAAATACAAAGTTGTGTTAGACGATATACACATTTGCATGTATCAGAAACATTTCAAAAGACAACTTTTCACATTTTTTCTACAAAAAATTTGCAATACAATAAACATTTTGTGGGCCGAAGCACGCCGAATTTGCATAACAACAAAAGGCGGGCGAGATGATTTGGCCGGCCAACGAAAGAAAGAAAAAAATTTCTTATTAAAAGCAAAAATTAATAAAAATTATTTCAGCTAAAATCAATTTTTCTTCAAATTTGGCGTTTTGTTGAGGTCGCGGCGCGCGAAGGAATTTGCTCAAATTGCACAACTTTTTTTAAACCTTTTTTTCGCATAGAACGAACAAAAAATACATAAGGTGTCAAGGCAATTCATCCCCGGTCACGCTTTAATACATGTTTTTTTTGGGGGGGGGGGGGTTGCTACACTCCACCACCAGCAAAAATGTTAAAAACTGCAACAACATCAGTAAAAAAGCATTTTTAAATTCGAAACCTAAAAAAATGGCAGAAAACCTAAAAAAAATCCGGGGATGAGTAGTTGCCAGGGGATTGCCCGGGATTAAGTCACGGGGATTAAGTTCCCTTTACCCAAATAAATAGTTGTTCTAGGGCAGGGAGCATCGAATGGTCTTAAGTCGAATCATTTTAAGCATTTTTAAAGCCGTGTATGCTTAAAAATGTCTTAAAAATAGCATTTGACGCTCTCTGTTCTAAGGGGTTTAAACGGTGTTGCGACATTTCGGGATTGCCATTTCGGGATCGGACATTTCGGGATGGACATTTCGAGATTGCACATTTAATTTTTTTTCCAAAATTTTTTTCGGGTTTCATACTTTATTCTAGTTCTATTTGATGTGCTGGTTCCGAATCTGAAAGAATTTTTCACCGAACTTTACTCGCCGGCCAGTTATAATAGAATCAATCAAAGTTCTAAAAAACCACAGGGGAGACCAAGATATAATTTCAATTTTTTTCAAATTTTTTTGTTTTAAATCGCTTCAAAACTAATGGAAACAATGCAAGACATCTTAAAAAAGTCACATAAGAAATTTCAGAAAAAAATGAACTCGGCAAGTAGCCTGCTCAAGGCTCCGCATAGCCTTGCTACTGGTTGGTGGTGGTGAGGGCTATGGTTTGGAAATAAAAAGCTTACTTTTTGGAAAATTCCCTTGTTCCCCTATAAATTACCCTTTTGATGGAGCTTGGTTAGTTGGTGACATTTGCCGATTTTACAAAAATTTGAATAATAAATTTGAAAAAGATGAAAAAAAGTTCTAAAAAAATTGAAAAAATGTATAATCCCGAAATGTCCAATCCCGAAATGTCCCAACACCCCTCCCACAAGCTAATAGGAAGAGCAAAGCCACTATAAAAGGAAATCTCTCTCCATGGATTTGCGTCAGTGTAGCGTCAATGTAGAGTAAGTGTAGCATAAGTGTAATGTCGTTGGTGAGATAGAATTGAATCAGGATAGGAATACATACGTATGCGGATGAGATTAGGATCAGAGATAGGATGACACTCTCCAAATTTTTCAAATATTTTTTCAAAAAATCACGTGTGGGTGAGGTTGAACTGAACAAAAATTTTTTGAAAATTTCGATATTTTCGAAAAAATGGCCGATTTTTCGAAAATCGAAAAACGAAAATCACCGAAAATCGATATTTTTCATAGCAATTTGTTCAAATTACGAAGTTGAATTTGCAAATTTGCACCCAAAAAATTTTTTCAGTTACAAAACTTATCGACCAAAAGGAGTGAGAGAGAGAGAGAAAGAGAGACGGAGAGAGAGACAGAGAGAGAGAGAGGCGGAGGGATTGCGTTTTTTTGCGTTAAACCGCCAAAAAAAAGTTTCAATGCCAAAAGGAGGAGTGAAATGAAATGCGAAGCGACGAAAATAATTGAATTTTTGATGGAAATTTCTTTTATTTTTTCTTTTTCGTTTGGTTCGTTTGGTTAATGAAAGAAGAAAATTTCTCTTTGCTAATTTAATCGTCAATTTTGGCGTTTGGTATTCAATTCATTTCGTCTATGTATCAGAAATGCCACCAGCAGCGAGCGCTAATGCTCGTTGAATTGAATTATTTATTTTTTTACATATTCGATGAAATGGAGACTTTGAATTTTTGAATTCCGCATCCTGAATTTCCGGCAATTTGCTTTTTAGCAAATTCGCCAGCTTATTTTTTCTGGTCACCCTTTTTTTCTGGTCACATAAAATACATAGAATAAATGAAAATGAATGAGGGAGTTGGGAGGAATGAAAGTGTTGAGAGAATAAATAATTACTAAAAATTGGAACGTTTTGTGTTTGTAACAATAATATTGTATGTACTATATATATTCAATGAAAGATGTAGTGATATCACTATAGTGCCTGAGAAAAGTGTAGCGAAAAGCCCGTCTCATCGTAGACCAAACATTTTTTTTTAATTTTAGCTCTGCTATCGCTGAGGATGAGGGTGGTGACCGATATTTTTTCTTTTTGTTGACCGCTGAAAATATAATTTTTTGCATGCATTTTTGGATAAAAATAAACAGATTCATTGCCATCCGAAATGCATTCCTCTGCATCCGTCTCGGCATATTTTTGGATAAAGTGCGGATGCGCATTTCGGATTTGGCGACTTCCAGCACTAGCCACAACACTACATATGTATCAGGGGTGGTAAAATTTGCGATTTTCTGTTTTGCGAATTTTTTGAGCAAAAATTTGCGATTTGCGAAAAATCGGCTATTTTTCGCAAATTTTTCGCAAATCTTGAAAAATAGGAAACAGTTATTTTTTCAAATCTGCGATGTGGACTTTGGCATAATATTGCAGTAAATGATGTTATTGCGGAGATGTCAGTAAACAAATTTTTTTATAAAAATTTTTTTTATAAAAAAATTTGCGATTTGCGGTTCTTACGGCTTTTTGGGCAAAAATTTGCGATCTGCGAAAATAAAAATTTATTTGCGATTTGCGGTTTTCACAAATAAAATTTATTTGCGGCCCACCCCTGATATGTATGCATTTATGAAAAATTTATTTTTAATTAACCGAAAAAATGCTTTTTTCATTCAAAAATTAGTCAAAAATTAGAAAAAAAAATACCTCAAATGACACCGAGTTGGGCACTCTGTCTTCGTGTTCGACTCACTTCAGCTCGCTGCATTTTCCGAAACGAAAGCTTTTTTCAATTTAAAAATGCTTTTGCTTCGTTAATTGTTTTTGCTTTTTATTTTTACTTTTTTTAATGTTTGCTTTTTTAATGTTTTGCTTCCTTCGTAATTCCATTATGTGTACTTCCGTAAGAGAAGTCGATTTTTTATTTTTTTTCTCAGTATTCCGTTCAAAAAAAGTAAATTTTTTGTGTCGCTGGTGCCACCCCTGATATATGTACATATTTTCTTACAGATATAAACACTAGTTGTGAGTTTAGAGTTTCGTTCAAGCTACTGTGTGTTCAAGACGTTGTTTGCTTATAAATTTAAAGCAAGGTAAAGGAACTTAGACTACTGTACGTGTAAAATGAAAT
This sequence comes from Deladenus siricidicola, assembly GCA_009724625.1. Classification (NCBI taxonomy): domain Eukaryota; kingdom Metazoa; phylum Nematoda; class Chromadorea; order Rhabditida; family Sphaerulariidae; genus Deladenus; species Deladenus siricidicola. The sequence goes on from SAUE01000197.1 coordinate 18,079, forward strand.
TAGACAAAAAATAATTTATAAAATTCAGTTAATTCTTTCCGAATTTTTTAAAGTTTAGTTCAAAATATGAATGTTATCTTTTTTATTTATTATGTTATCTAAACAAACATTTTTTATTCAAATTATTTATTCGTTTTATAAATTATGAACTTCAGGTTAAAAAAGTGGAGAATTAAACGAACAAAAAAAGTCGGCGAAATTTGTCGTAGTGTAACCCGTAACAACAAAAATGGGCAAGTCGAACATTTAAAAAAACGAAAAAAATGTCGCGCTAATATTCAAAACTCACCAAACAAACAAATCAGCTCCGTTGGGGGGGGGGGGGGAGATAAGGGTTGGTCCCTGGAGGAAACGGAGCCCGGGCTCCCAAAATTTGCAAAACTCAGCTCCAGAGCCGGAATTTTTTTGTCGGCTCCGGAATATCGGGTAAATTATATACATATGTATGTATGTACGTATGTATGCATGCATTACCTGAAGACATTTCGACGGAAATTTATTTTCTTTTTTAATTTTTTAAAATTTTAATCGAAAACATATAAAAAGCACAAAAATCACAAATATAAACATGTTTTTACGCATTACATATTCATATTACATATTTATCCAAATGTTAGCTCCACGCATTTCAAAAATTGGCTCCGGCTCTTAATATAGGTCTGAGCTCTGGAGCCGAAGCGAGGGACCAACACTATGTATGGGCACTATGGAAACGTTGATTAGTGAATGTACACATGAAAAAACCATCAAATGTATGTATGTGTGTGGGGGGGGAGGGGATGAGTTGTGAGTGTGTTGTTGGCGTACATATACATACATACATATGTTTGTATGTATGTATGCATTTATGGCAGCACAATTTTGGGATTGAGCAAAAATATCATTTGGGAAACCGAAAAACTGACTGCATACTGTACAAATACATATAAAGGGAAAAAAGAGAGAAAAGCAAAGCACTTTCTTATAAGAAAAAGACGCTCAGAAAGCAACAAATTCATAATGATAATATCGAATTGTATGCATGAGTTTGAGAATTTCTCATCTCTGATTTTTGAAAGAATTACATGCGAGACTTCTTTTTTTTGTTGTATGATATCATTTGCAATGATATCAACCTCTTCCGCGTTCATTTATGCGTCAATGTCTGAGAAACTTGCAAGCTGAAAATCACCAAAGTTTCGGCGAATGTCGCGACTGAGCGCGGTTACCCCGCCGCGGGCGTCCAAGACTTCGTCGCCGCGCTTTTCCGCATTTTTGCTTTTCGTGCGCGACGGCATTCGCTGACTACTGTCCGCCTCATTTTCGTCCTCTTCCGCGTCCATTGCGACGAAGCCGCGCGTCACTCGCGTCGGATCAAATGCGCCGAGCGTCACGTTCGTCGAGCTTGAGCAAGAAGGAATTTCCAATTCGTCCAGCGCGAGAACAGCGCATTTTTCCTCTGCTGCCTCCGCGTCTGTCGTCTGCTGCTGGCCAGCAACGGCGGCGGCGGCCGCCGCGTCAACGTTCATGTCCGAGGAGTCATCGTAGTAATCGCTCTCCGAAATGAATTCGTATTCGTCCTCGTATCCCACCGAATGTACCGATTTCCATCTGCAAACAAACATAAAATTTCGAATATGTTCTGCAAATGCTACATGAGAATTCGGTACACCGACATTTGCGGGTTAACATTTTCGGAAACGATATTTGTTTTTGCACATTTCAATTTTCTGTCACTTTTTCGGTGGTCACTTTATTTTATTCCCCAGAATTTCGCAACTTGTTAAGTTTTCTATTCTATGTAGATCAGTTTTCGAGAAATTATATACTGTTCTCGGAATAAGGAATAAGGCTTAGGCTAAGCCCAAGGCCAAACTTCGTAGCATGAGATTTGCCTACTCGCCTAAGACTCAGCCGAAGCCTAAGGCGTTACCGGAACTTTGCGCCCCGAACTTTGCGCACCGAACTTCGCGCCCCAGGAACTTTGCGCTCCGGAATTTTGCGCCCCGGAACTTTGCGCCCCAAGCTCGGAATTTTGCTCCCCGAAAATTTTTGGGGCGCAAAAATACAAAAAATGGCAATTGTAAATATCGTAGGTCCCTAATTTTTTGTACGTTTTTCGGCTGAAAACGAATATCAGTTCCGTTTTCAAGTTCAGAAGAGTTCAGTCAAAGTTCAGCGAAGTTCAGTCATTTCACTTTTTCGAACTTGATGCTAGAACAGCAGCCTAGAACAAAACCCCTTCTCTGCATTTCTAGCACCAAGTTCGAAAAAATGAACTTTGACTGAACTCCGCTGAACTCCTCTGAATTTTGACTGAACTTGAAAAATGAACTAATTTTCGTCTTCAGCAACTCAGAAAACCCTTTTTGGCAAAAAATTAGCAGCAACAGATTAATTTTTCGAAATTTTTTTTATAAATCGGAATTTTGCGCCCCGAAATTTTTTGGGGCGCAAAATTCCGAAAATTTCGTGGCGCAAAATTCCGAGCTTGGGGCGCAAAGTTCCGGGGCGCAAAATTCCGAGGCGCAAAGTTCCTGGAGCGCAAAGTTCGGGGCGCAAAGTTCCTGGGGCGCAAAATTCCGGCAGCACTCAGAATTTCATAAACGCCATAAACGGCTAATGCCCAAAAATAATAATAACCTTACAAATAAAAAAAAAGTGACAAAACAATGAAATATACAAAAAAATTGCCGCGCAAATATCGTTCGTTAACATTGATCCGCAAATATCGGTACACCGAGAATTCATATTATATGTAGTTTCCCGGACCAAAGTCCGTTCTACAATCTCTTGCACTGGATCTTTGTGCTGTGCTCCGGTAATTCTCCGCAATATATAATATATGTAAGATCTTCCCGGGAAAGAATGCGGAGATCTAGGAAGAATCCTCTCGCTTAGATCTTGCGAAGAATTAATTCCCCGAGCACGAAGATCTACGAGCAGTGCTGTTAACATGCACCCAAAATACATCCGCAGATCCAAACGCATACTCATTCAAATAATCCAAAAGTTTTGCATCCGGATACATTTGAAACCGGCTTTTTTGTATATTTTTTGCATCCGAAATGAATCCAAAATTGAAAAACGAGAGGAGACTTTTTTTAAATCCGATAAAAATACGTTTTGCATCCGAACTTGTCTGCCGGATGTGTGCAGGATGCAGCATTTCGGATGTGCAAGTTACAGCACTGCCAGTCCGGGTTGATGAACTCATTCTAATTGAATTCCACTATATCAAAACATTTTTTTGTTTGTTGTTTAAAAAGTGTGAAAAACTAAATAATAAGAAAGAATTTCAAAGGTTTTTGCTGGTCAGCTTTGAATGGGGCCATATCTCAGAAAATTGTTTACCAAAAAGCTAAAATTTTCAGAATTTCTTAGTCAGATGTCACGCTAAAGTTCACTAGGGATCAATAAGGCCAAATCGAAGTTCACTAAGGCCAAATCGGTGATAGCCACTTTTTTTGGTGTCAGCCGATGGTCCAAAATTAGAAAAAAAAATTCTTTTAAAAACAATTTTCCCCGCGACGCTAGCGATATCATAACAACTGCTCACTTCTGCTTAGCGGCTGGCGGCTGGTGGAGCGCGGTTGGCGGAATTTTAAATTTATTTCCACCCGCAGCCGTCGCGTTCAAAAACATCAGCGATGACGCTAGCGACGAGCAATTACTGTCGATGTCCGCCTCGTAGGCGGCGATTTTGTTGTTGCTAGCGCCCGACGCACGCAACCGGCGCGCCGCCTGGGCTGGCGCGTGGGGAAAAGGCGGTAAATCGGCGGCGTTGTTCAGTCGCTGTGCCGGCGCCACTAAATCCTCCGCGCTTGCGCCCATAAACGCGCGCTTCAACTTTTGCGCTAGGCGTGAATTATTGTTATTGTTGTTGCTGTTGTTTTTTACAGTAGCCTCCTCCTTTTTGCTACCGTCTTTTCCGTTACCGTCATCACTTTGGCGGTTGGCCAAAATTCGATTGTTGTTGTTGTTTGCGCTATCCGCCGCATTACCGTAGCCGTTGTTGTCTTGTAGTCTACCGTAGTTGTTGATGAGCATCAACTCGGAGTCCGAGTAGATTCCCTCTGAGTCCGCGTTATCGTACTCCGTGTGACACGCGCTACTCATCTCGCGGCGCAATGACGCTTTCTCGCGCTTTTGTGACGCGTCAGGCGCGCCGAATTCGACGAGCGCATTCGTTGAACCGCCGTGACTCGACGACGGTAGCGGAAACGGCGCGTCACCGTAGCCGCCTTCATAGGCGCCGTCGACGGTCGCCAATTCCTGAAGCATTTTGTCGACGCGCCGCGCCGCCGCGTCGAGGCGGTCGAGCGCGCTATAGCTGCCTTTTTGCGAGCGCGTCATCGAGAGTTGAGATCCAAGTGAAGTGCGGCTACCGCTAGCCAACCACGACGGCAGCTTTGGACCGTTGCGCGATGGACGAAATCTGTAACATACACATATTATATATATTGATATCAGACGGAAATACCGCGCGAAAGGAAACTGATACAGCACGTAAATGAATTTATTAGGTAATGTTTGCCAGGAGTGAGCCGGAGATTGTACTTGAGATTTCCAAAATCGAAAATTTCAAAAATCGAAAGGAAAAAATCACCGAAAAATGAAAAAAGAAATTTGTCGAAAATAGAAAATTTGAACAAATTTTTTAATTCGGTTTTAAAAAATTTTCTGATTTTTTCATAAAAATATCAGATTTTGAACAAGAAAAAATTTGAGTTAATTTTTACTTTTATTTTCAAAAAATTTGAGATGAATTTGAGAATTTTTTTGAACAAAAATTTTCTTCAAAATTTTGAAAAACAAAGGGAAAAAACACCAAAAATCGAAAATTTTCTCACTCCTGATGTCTACTAAATGATATTGCATAAATAACATGTATAAAGAACATATACATATGCCACAAAATTCGATTATAATACCCACCGTTTTCGCCGCATTCGCGCCGAAAATCCGCCCCAACCGCGTTGGTTTTCGCTCTCGGAAAGCTGATCGGAGTGTTGGCGTTCGTTCGCGTAAGAGCGCGAGTGAGCGCGACCGATTTTTTGACGCGTCGCGGAGAGCCGGCCGTCGATTAACGATGAGCGGTTTGCCGCCGAAAGGGGAGGAACGCCTCTAAAAATTTCGTAATTTCGTAATTGACTATCAAAAAATTTGAAAACGCACAGAAAGACTTTTTCGAAGAAAAAAGGCTTTTCTGGAGAAAAATTTGAAAAATTTTTCGTGGAATTCTGGAACTTTTCATGAATTTCTGAAGGATTTTGTAATGAAATTTTTTCAGAAAAAGTCGAAGAAAATACCTACACCAAAAAACCGTAATTACGACCACTTTTTCGTAATTCGTAATCCGTAATTACGCCCAGCCCTGATATGTATGTATTGGAGTTGGTGGGAAAGATGAAATGCTGCTTTTGTAACAGGTTGGACGGAATAACGAATTTCGAAATTCCAATTTTCGGTGATTTGAGCCGTGAATTCTGAATTCCGAATATTTCGCTCGGAATTCGGAAAATTTTCCAAAAAAAAATATTCGAGAAATTACCGTTTTTACATCAAAATCTCCAACTTTCCAATGGAAATGAATTGTTTTTTAAAAAGCATTAAAAATTGTAGATGCAAAAAAAGAGAAAAATTAAAAAAAATTACGTCCGCCCTACCTCACGCAAAAAAATTTTAATTTCGAATTTTTTTTCCGTTTTTGAGCCTCGGAATTCCGAATTAAAAATGTTTACTTCCGCCCAATCCTTTTATGTATGAAGTATGAAGTGAACTACATTAAAATTTCATTAAAAATACAAAAATGAATTGAAAGCCCTAATTGTATTCTACATTATTCTGAAAATTTGCAGAACTCATCGCCAAATGGCAATCAACAGTAAAAAGGTACCCATTAAGTTTGTTGTTGTTCTTCACGTCGTCATCGACATTATTAATATGGTTGTTGTTGTTATTGTAAATGTTGTTGTTGTTGTTATTATTGTGGGCGGCGATCATTTCCGGCGTTACCCATTCAATCTCCGAGTCCGACTCCACGCTCATGTCCACGGAATACATTTCGGACGAAAACGAAGAGTTCATCGACGCAAACATCTAAGAAAACAGGGCTTATGTACAGTAGGGTTTATGTATGAGTAGGGCTTATGAGTCAAGCTTAAGACCAGGGCTGTGACTTGAATCGTTTTTTGAATCATCATTCACACAACTCATATGATTCAAATTAATTCAAATGAATCATTTGTTATAAAAATTAAATAAATTTTCGCCTGGAATATAAAAAATATAATGCGTACTTGCCTACCTGCATAAGGCTCCACATGCCACACACATTCTTTTTTTTATATTTTTCTGTAAAGACTTGGGCTTAGCTTTGCTAGGCCAATTTGATTTTTTTGTAAAGGCGAACAACTTGCTGTTAATGTATTGAAATGATTTTGAGGAAAAAAAATTCAATTCTACAATTTCACACCCCCGATTTGTTACTTTTTTGGAATTTCCGCCAGAAATGAATATCAAATGATATAAAAGTCCGTGTATCAAAATTAAGGAGAAATATATACATTAAAAGTTTTTAAATTCTGGAGTGGGGGGGGAGGGGGTTAAGTGCGGTTTATCCCCAAATTCAAATAAAAAAAAAGAATTATTAAAAATCCTCGCTCTCTCGCCTTACCTCAAAGGGATTTCGTTGTGCTACGCGCTGGGAACTGGAGCGCTGGCCATTTTCGCCTTGGCACACGTCCGCCTGCTGCTTCGAATCGCGGTTGAGGTGGAGATGGTCGCGCGATTCGCCCGGCAATAAGTAACCGCTCATGCGCTTATCCTTCGCCAGAGCGCGCAAATCCGACGGCAATTCCAGCGAGTCGAGGCCGTTGAGGTCGGTGCCCGCGTCCGCCGACAGCGGATTTGATAGCGTGGATTCCGCCATCTCACTCGTTGTGCTAAAAGAAGCCAATCTTCTACAGTACATATCTACTTGCACATAGTGTTGGCTCCGCCTCCCAGGTCCGCCTCTTGGTTTGCCCCCGACGACGCCTCTCGATTGTGAAACAATTTACTTAGCAAAAAATTGATTGAAAAAAAGATCTCTCTCTCTCCTCTCTCGCTCTCTCTTTTCTCTTCTCTCTCTCTCTTCTCTCTCTCTTCTCTCCCTCTCTCTTTCGCTCTCTCTCTCTCGCCTCTATCTCGCTGTCTCTCTCTGTCGCTATCTCTCTCTTTCTCTCTCTCGCTCTCTCTCACTCAGCGGAAGCGTTTCACCGAAGGTGGAGATTTTTGGAAAAAAAATGGGAGATGCCTCCGCAATTTTTTGAAAAAGGTCGGAGCCGGAAGCGAAAAATTTGTGATGACCAAAAACAATTAAACATGGGGTAAAATATGGTCTAATTATATTTTTATTCGCTACTTTTTGCATATTCAATTAGAAAAATTATTACTAACAATTCGTGAATTTGTAATACTTACAAAGTGGAAAATCCGCCGGCAAGCGCTTTTTCGCGCGCGCACGCCGCGGCCGCGACGCGCTCGTCGATTTCATCAAAGTCGGTTTCGCTGACGGACGATTCGGTGGCGGACAGCGACTCAATGCTCAAGTCGGCCAGCGTCGGCGCGATTATCATCGATCTTCGCTGCTGTTCGCTGATCGCGGCGGTGAGCGCGGCGGCCGGCGGCGGCGACGGCACGACCGCCGATTGCGCAAGAGAATTTGGCGAAATGTTCGAATTCGCGAGCGCAGTCGCTGTTGGCACGTCTGCGGAATGCCGCTGCGCTGTGATGCCGTTCGAGCGCACAGTGATTTTTGGCGCACAGCCATTTCTGTCCGCTGCGGCAGCAGCAGCTGTTGTCGGCACAACGATCGCGCTAATAGGTCTTGAAATTCCCACTGGTTTTTGTGTCTTTTGCCGCAGTTGTTGTTGTAGTTGCTGTTGCTGTTGCTGCTGCTGCTGTAGTAGTAGTAGTAGTTGTTGTTGTTGTTGTTGTTGTTGACAGAAGTTGTTGTTGTTGTTAATGTTGTTATTGTTAAACAAATGAGTCTGTTGACATGAATACCGTTGCATATTGTCATAGCCATTGTTGTCAATCGGCGAATACTGTAGGCTACTGTGCTTTTGTTGTTTTGCCATTTCAGGCGTTTGTTGTTGTTGATAATGCAATTGTTGTTGATGTCTGTACGGTGGTTGTTGACTTCTGGACGGTATTTGTTGTTGTTGTTGTTGTTGTTGTTGCAGACCGTAATTTGGATTGTTGTTGCATTTTAATGCATTTACAAATTGGCGGCCGTTGTCCTCGAGCGGATGACGGTAATTTGGATTCTCAATAACCGAACGCCTCACCTTCGCGTTCTCGATTAACGCGTAGCCGACGAGCGCCGGCGCTACGCTGACCGCATTGCAGTTGTCAAAGTGGAAGGGCGCGCTCGAATGCCGAGGTCGCAGCGCCAAAAATATTTCCTCGGAGACGAAAATGGCGCGCTCATTGCGCGACGACAATAGCGCATTACCGTAGCTGGCGGTGTGATGAAGCGCGCCACCGCAGACGACGCTAGCACCGCCAACGCCACAATTGGCGCTGTTCTTGTTGTTGTTGTTATTGGCATTGTTGTTGTTGTCTTGACACTTTGCGCTAAACGCGTACGCCATCAGCTGAAGAGCGCGCTCGCACGGCACGCCGACGAGATCGTAGTGCGGTCGATCCTGGCCGAGCACCAGCGACAGCGCTGGCCCGCAATCCACGCCTTTAAAATTCAACTCGTCATACATGTACATACATATACATACATATGTATGTCTTGTCTTGAGTTTGTAATAGACAATGGGAAATTAGTGGCGCGAGATTAATGAAGAAAAGAATGAATGAATGAATGAATGAATGAATGAATGAATGAATGAATGTGGGATAGAGACAGTGTTTTCCTAGTGCTTAAAATTAATTTCGAAGCGTTCAAGATGAACTGACCTCATTTTAAACTTGAAATTTTTTCAAATTGATTTGAACTAAAAAATTTCAAAAATTTTGTGGGGGAATACTTTTTTCAAGTTCATTTTCTCGGTTCATTTTCATTTTTTGAAAAAATAAATAAAACAAACACTGGATATAAGTCAAAAATTGAACTTTTTGAGTTAAAATTTTTAAATTATAAATGAATAAAAATTATAAAATTAAAAGAAATTTTTCGTTTTCCGCAAAAAAAGCTCACTTTGGCCTCAGAAAAACCATCGTATCTCGTCCCCAATTTACCGTAACCACCAAATCCGTTATTTTTTCGGAATCAGTACGAATTTGCGCATCTCACCAACCTTTTTTTAGAATTGGCTTGCCAATTATGCAAAAATATAATAGAAATTCATATTTTTAGGGAAAAATCATAAAATGTTTTCAATCTCTTACCAATTGCAATTTCGAGACCGTCATTGTCGGCAATTTGTTTGAGTTTGAGTGCAAATTCACTAAGTGAGGCCAGCAAGTCGCCAATTGTGTACGGTGCGTCGTTTACCTGACAACAATTAAAGATGAATTTGTCAATATTTTTAGCAAAAAAAGGTTTGGAAATACTTTGAATTACATTGTAAACATTTTTCAAAAAAGTAAATATGTAAATTATAGCTCTTCAAAAATGGGCACACCGACATTTGCGGACGAAATAATTTTTTTCCAATTTTTTTAATAAATGAAAAGTTTTTTCGGTTCTTGTGGTTGATCGGGGCACCAAAACATTTTTTTGGTTGTTTTTTAAGATTATCTGGCACGGGAAATTCGAATGTAATAATGTTTTTACTGATTTTGTTTTTGTGAAGTTTTTCACATTTTCACTGGGTGTGGCGTATAGTGACTCCCCAAGGGGTGGGGTGAGAAGGATTATAGCAGCCTAAATCGTGATTTTGACGTTTGACAACTCCTTTTTATATCAAAAAAATAATTTTTACTTTTTAAATTGATAAGTCACCCAAAAATAATCCTATTTCCGCTCTATGAAAGTGATTTATGGTCATTTTTGAGGTGGCGCAACAAATCATGATTTTTCACGAGGGGTCACGCCCCAAGCTATACATAAAAAATTGTAATACATAAAATTTTTTAATTGTCAAAGCAAATTTTTTTTTAATTTAACTCACATTTTTTCCGCCCGCAATTTCCGGCAGAACGCCGACCGCGCACGTGTAGACGCAGTGCGCGCTTCGCACCTTCTCGATGCCAACGAAGCGCTCCACCGCCTGGTCCATTTCGAAGACAACGCGGTTGAGGCGATCGAAGCCGAATTCGCCCTGCCAGTCGCTGGCGCGTCCGATTTGCGCGCTGAGAACGCCGACGCTTTGGCACAAGTGCTGGTAGGGCTCGTTGCGCGCCAAATAGGTGTGCGCAATGTGCGCTGGAAGCGCGCTGAAAACGATTTGCTCGTTGAGGTATTCCAGCCGCTCGAGACGGTGCGTCTCTTCCAATGTCTAAACCAATACACCAATCATATACATACATATCAGTGGTGGTAAAATTTGCGGTTTGCGATTTGCGGTTTTGCGGCTTTTTGAGCAAAAATTTGCGATTTGCGAAAAATCAGCTATTTTTCGCAAAATGTGTATTTTCGACACAAGTCCAACAGATGGCATCTACAGTAATACGGTTTTGGATGAGAGTTTGAATTAGGTTTCGAAAAAAATTCAATTTGAAAAATTTAAATTTTTGTGCATTTATGTATAAATTCGAGAAATGATTAATCGAAAAAATATTTTCTAACTGCGCCCAAGCCTAAGGCTCCGCGTAACTCACGAGTATGGCGTCGGGTGACTTTGTGGAGGCTAACAACTCGTTTTTAATGCATTCCAAGTTGTTCTGAAATGATTGAGCAAAAAAGTCTTTCCGTTTTTTTCCGAAAAATTCTAGCTTGGTTTCCTTTGTGGTTTTTGAAACTTGAAAGTCGCACAACGCTGTGCACAGAAACTTCCTAGCGCTGAGGTTGATGTAATTTGACTCAGTGTTGTGACTTGACTCTCGCAAAACGAATTGCGACTCTTTTGTGACTCTCTCGAGTCGATGAGTCATTTTTGCATTTTTTTGAAAACGACCCGCGATTTTCGCTGATTTACCCCTTATCTTCAACGCTTCATTTTAAACCAAATAACAACTTTTTAGTATCTTTGTAATCGTCAGAATACACACTTTCTTTATATGTCCATAAATTCGATAATTTTTCAAATTTTAATAAACATAATAACGTTTAAAGCCGCGAGTCGCGTCGCGAGTCGAAAATTTTGCTCGCGAGTCGATTTTTCCGTGCGTTTTTTCAAGCATTTTTTATTTTTGCACATTTTCGCTCTTTTCGATTAAATTTATTTCTTTTGGTTTTTGATAAAAAATGAAAAGTAAATATACTTTTATAATCCTCAGATTTCGCTCTTTATTAGTTATCTTAGAAAATTGGTAAATTATTATTTTACGCTGAGATACAATACCGCAAATTTTAGCAAAAAATGAAAAAAGTTGATGCATTTTTTGCGAGTCGCTCGCGAGTCATGTCACAACACTGCTCTGAAGCTTTTTCAATGGGTATACATAAAGTTAGGAAAATCCGCGGCATCTTCGAACAAAGTTCAAAAAATGGAAACACCGCTCTTATGTATTCAACTGATTATGCTGTAAAACTTTGAACCTTAAATTTGAAAGATTGCATAAAAAGATTTGGAAGCTTGAAGTAAATCAATTGAAACCACCTTGAATACGGAAATGTAGTCGAGACGAATCATTCGCTCGTTACGGCGCGCTTGGATGAAAATCATTAGCGCGAGCGTGACGAGACCCACGATTATGTCATATTCCACGTGCCATCTGAACTTTTTCCTCGTTGTAAACATATATTGTAGTGACATTTTCTTTCTCACTGTTCTTTTTCCATTCTCTCTTTCTCTACTGGCGCGCCATCGCCTAATCAAAGTGAATAAGGCTGGCCGATTTCTTCAATTTGTTATGTAAAAAGGTCACGCTTTTTTGCACAGCAAATTTCCCCTTTTTTCTATACAAAAATCACTTCTACTTATTCACGTACACAGAGAAATGTTGACAGCCGTTGGGCTGATTTCTATTCACCGTAACCCTTCTCCTGACCCATTAATCCTAGTATCGTCCAGTCGGTCCATGTTTTCCTTATTTCAATTTGAGCTAATTTTGAGACAATTACACTTTGAGGCAATAAATAATGGTAATATAATATTTGTCATTCACAAAATTGAGGAGCAGACTTCTCTCTCGGCTGACGCCATTATAATATGCACGTAGAAAGCTTTGAGTTTTTTTAATATAAAAAGCTTAAAAATTTGCATACCCTTTTGCCAGGGAGTAGCGTTGGTAGAGGTCGGCGTGCGTTCGGACTACGTGTATACTGTAGGTGGCGATCGCGACCGTCAGCACGCATAGAAGGTGGAATGAGCCGAAGCGAATGAACACGACCGTAGCCAGCATCCACAGTACGCATGATGTTGTGGCAAAGTGCACTTCGTGACAAACTCCGCTTTGCCGATAGGACCCACAGGAGAACTTGAAAAAAAAGAAGTTTGTTTGCTGGGTGTTAGGGCAATGCATACCAGGCAGTTCACACTAAGGGCAGTTCATACTAAGAACAGTTCGTACCAAAAAATGAATATTTTTAAGTTCATTGCAATTACTGAATTACTTGCCTTGAAAATTATACTTCACCACTCCCACCCCCCCCCTCCCCAACCCTCTAGAATTCTAAATTTTTTCGTTCGCTCCCTAATTCAAAGTATGATATTGATTTTGCAAGGAAACACCAAAACAGTTGGTTTTCGGACGTGGAAAATTTGAAGAGCACAAGGTATATTTTTTGAAAAAAAATGAAAAATTAAATTGGCATGTCTTAAGAACGAGTTGTTAGCTTCGATGTGGCCAGAGCCTAACGCGCAAAAATATGACGATAGCGCGTTCAATTTTTAATGTATAAAATAAATATGAACTTCATGGTATGAACTGCACTGGTGTGAACTGCCTTAGTATGAAATGCCATGAACCTGTTTGCAACAAGTCAATTCAAGCTTACCGTATTCACGATGCCACAAACAAAAAGCACTACGATGATGAGCAGAATTGTAATTGAGTGACCGGAGGAAGTTCGCGTTATAAATTGGCAAAAGCTCTAAAAATAAGTTTAAAACATTACAGATTTCGTATAAAGACGTTAGATAATGAAACCTCAAAGTACTGTACGTATAGCATCAAGAGTACGGTGAAAAGAATCAAAAGAGCGCCGACGATCAACGCCAATGTCGAGAGAAGGCGTGGCATCACCAACATCTGTAATTATTGCTGCTTGCTTATACATACATAACAGGGTTGGGTGGAATTCAAAATTCCAAAAATCCGAATTCCGGTCATTTTGAGCCTCTGAATGCCGAATTTTTCGCCATTCCGCGGCTAGTCGGAGGAATTCGGAAGTTTTTCCAAAAAATTGAGCCATAAAATTTCCGAGAAATTACTGTTTTTACACCAAAATCTCCAACTTTACCAATAGACATGAACTATTTCGCAAGCATTTTATTATATTATAAAATTATGTAAACAAAAAAATTTAAAAAATTTAAAATTTTTAAAAACTCCGAATTCAAGCCGTTTTTGAGCCTCGGAATTCCGAATTCCGCATTCCAAATTTAAATTTTTTTTACTTCACCCAATCCTATACACATACAGGAAGTATGTACATGCCAGGGGTGCTACGAAAATAAATTTTGAGTT
>SAUE01000197.1:66935-78420 GCA_009724625.1 Deladenus siricidicola
ATTGCCGAAACCACTCGAGGCGTGATTTTTGAACTTTGGAAACCATTTTTGTGCGATAGATACGCCTAAGACACCTTCTCAATACACGCGGCGTATGTCCTGCGCGGTTTTGGCAGTTTTTTATGCTCCATGAAGGAAAATGCTGACTTTTGCCTCCTGGGTACTCCATTTCTAAGCCTGAAAAATGATAAAAAAAATTATAATTTCAGAAAAAACTAAAAAGACGGATTTGTAGAGCAGAAAACGCGCTATCGAATGCATATATACACCTTGCTAAAGAAGCAAATTTATTTAAATAAAGCTCTTTGAAAAAACCGAACGAACTTATTCCTCAACCCAATACATCAGTGGCATATCTAGGACTTCGGAATGGGAGGAGGGGGCAACCAAAAATTTTACATTACATTACGTAAATGAGGGGGTAGGGAAAAATCTAAACTTTCAATTTTTACTTTGATTTATTTTAAAAAATTCGAAAAATTTTCTTTTTGGGGGCACGCCGCCTCTTAAATTCACCACAGATATATGTCATTGGCCGCCATTTTCAGGCTACCGGCAGAAATAAACTTGATTGTTGTTGGCAGAATTGTGCTGATTCTAGTGGCTTTTATTTCGATTAATAAAGTTAACTCTGAGCTGAAATACCTTTTTCATCAAAAAATAACTCTTTTAAAGTCAAGGTTTAAAAACCTGAATTTCTTTTAGACATCGTTTAAAAAATTTCTCTTTCCGGGGGCATGCTCTCTCTTAGATTTTCATTCTTATGCACGTCATTGGCCGCTGTTTAGAAGATCGTCGATCGTTATATCGTGAATGGCAAGTGTCTGGAGCGGGTTGAGGCCAGCGGTAGAAGTGCGGTTGTGTTTCGTCGTGATACGGATATTGTCTTCAGGCGCTATGACGTGGATTTCGAAATACTCAACGTAAGAATCTGTTCAAAGTGTATTTTGACTTATTTTTTATTAGCATTTTTTAATTATTTTTATTTAAGTTATTTTTACTAAAAAAAATCTATTTCGACTTATAATTTTTATTTGTTATTTTTTGTTTGAATTTAAAATTTTATAAAATATGTCGAATTTGAATTTTTTTAATCTGTCGTTCGTATAAAAGTTTTCGGAATGCGAGAGATCAAAAATTTCACGCTAAATTTTGTGAAAATAGGAGGTAAACCGTAAAAATTTCAATTTTTTCTTCCAATTTATTTAAAAAATTCTCAATATACCCCCACTTCATCACCTCCTCTCATTTTGCCAGTGCCCGCCAAAAAAGTTGAACAGAATATTGAGCTCAGGGGGGGGGTTGGATTCCCCATAGCTTTCTCGTGAAAATTTTATGATTTTTTCGGAAATTTTTGATTTTTTTAGTGACAAAGTTTTCGTTTAATTAACTTTTACCTTCGAACAGAAATGTGAGCCTTCAGAAATTTTCAATTTTTTATCTTATTCCCCATGGAAAATTTCTGGGCTTACCCACTGATTAAGCCCCAATTTAGATTTTTTTCAATAATTTTTTAATTGCTTTTTGTACCAATTTTCAACCGTTCTAATTAAATCCAAACTTTTATGCGTTTCCGCTGACATCGGCAATCATCTTAGGTTGTTTATGCCACATTCCCCACAAAAAGCCGGCTGATCTCGGAGGTACATTTGTGCTTAATCGGCGAGTGGAGAATCGACTTCCACGAACTGGCGCACGAGGGCCATTGCATGCTCACTTTGCCGTTCAAAATCTGCATGGCACATCGCTGCAGTTTTGGGCTTTTGCTGGAGCGTGACTGCTTCTCGGACTCGTGTGAAGCGTAATGATTCGATTGTTTTGTGTGTGATGAATCAGCGCTGTTATAAGAGGCGTAGCCAGCATTTTCTGGGGGGAGGACAAGACTCAAAAAGTTTTTTAAAGTGCCATAAATCGATAAGTCGTAGTCGGAGGATAAACTGAGTATGTTTTTGAAACGCTCTCGACGAGCTCTTTCTTCGAGGTATAACTCTTTCTTCATACTTGCAAAACAAATTGAAAAAACTACTTTATATTTTTATATGGGGGCATGGTCCCATCTGCCCACCCCCTCCCCTTGGCTACGCCTCCGACTCATGAGCGTAGCCAGAGGGGATGCCCCTCTCGAAATGCAAAAATTAAAAATTAAGTAAAAATTTCACTTTTTCCAAGTAATTTGTTTTTGGTCTTGGACCCTCCCCCCGGAAAATTTTTTCTGGCTACGCCTCTGCCCTGGCTGATATATATTGAATATATGATTTTTAGCGAACCGGATTCCGCACAATTGTTTTCGCTGACGCATCCGTATAACGAGTTCTTTCCAATATTGAGCAAATTTAAGGGTATTTTTTTAAATATTGCTGAATTTTTTTGGAAAAATATTTTGCTTTTAATGAAGCGCTTTCTTTTGTATTGTTGCCATATTGGACTTTTTTTAATTTTAGTTCTTTACAACTTTTTTGAAGATACATAGCAATTTTGGGCAATTTTATTGACATATCTCTTATAAAGAGTTTTTTTTCATTATTGAGCAAATTTTTAGGTTTTTTTGGATAAATATTTTGGCTTTTAGTGAATTTATTTTTGTATTAAAAAAAATTACCACTTTTTGAAGATTTCATGAGATAAAAAATACAATTTTTAAGGCGACACTCAATGTCATTATGCTTTTCGCGGCCGGCGAATAGCGCTCATTCCCGACTCCTGGCGCGTGGACGGTGCGGAGAAGCGCGAGCTTATCAACGGCTACGACCTCGAGACGCAAATTACCTCCGTATTCTCGCTACGTCGATGCACGAAAGAGGAAAAGACGAGCACAAAGACGGAGATGTGGATGGACGCGCGCGGCTTCTTCAACCTTTCCATGGACTCGCCTGCCGCCGCCGCTTCGGCGCAATCGTTCCTCTCGCCAAATTTTCACAGCGCAAATTTTTTATCTGGTATTTAGACGGTACCAGGCTGGGTCTTGAAGCCGAAAATCAAGCTGTTTCAAAAGTTTCATGCTTCAAAACGTTGTTAATTTATGTGTTTTGCAAAAGCAAATGAACATGCCATTCGATTCGCCTTGATGAGCTATATCTCTTTATAATTGATCAAATTTAGTTTTTAATAAAAACTGAACAATTTTTTTTTTTGAAAAACGAGGGTTGGCAAATTTTGGGATTTGTTTACAACTTTAATAAATCGTCTATTTAATATAAATTAAATTTACAAATTTGCCGTTCAAACCATGGTTTTTCCTAAATACATAATTTGTTCAGTTTTTAGTAAAAACTGAATTTGACTGATTATAGACAGAGAGATCAAGGCAAATTGAATAATATACTTATTTGCATATCAAACACAGATAAATTACAAAGTTTTGGAGCCTCAAACTTTTGAATCCCTTATTTGAATCAGGATTCAAAGAGCTCCAGCATGTTCCAACACCGGACAGTACATTTTAAAGTTGAAATTTAATATACGGGTTCTAGCAAGACCATCTGCGATGACGGTAGCTACGGATGTTTGTTCGATAGCCACCGTTTCCCCACTAACCGCTCAATCCAGCTTTACCAGCCTCGGCGGTGCTGGCCGCGCTAGCACCGACGGAGGGATGGGTAGCAGCATATTAGCCGGAGGTAGCGCCCCTGCTTCGTCCTCTCGCCTCACACCAATCCGGCGTCATTCCATGCAGACACGGTCGATGGCCGCTTCGCTTTCGGTACTGCTTTTTGTATTATTTTTTGTGCAGCCCATTTTTTTTCTTTTTATTCTTGATGAAATGGCTTTAAAAAAATTAATTTAAACACTTATGATCGCGAAATTACCTTACTTTTAATAGTATAAAGAATTTTTAAGCTAGCTATGTCAGTATGACACAGGATTGAGCACATTCTATAGAAAATTTTGTATTATTGTAAACTAATAAGACTTTATACACGATTTTTCGATTTACATTTTCTCAATATATTCTAAATAGTACGAAAATGTGTATTTTTTTGCTGTTGTTGGGTAATGTAATTTAAGCACAAAATTGACGTTTAGGCGGTACGCCCTCTCACCACGACCACGTCGATTCAAGTGGTGCCGGGCGATCTCGGAAGTCGTCGGAACACCGGCGAAATTGTATCGGATATTAGACCTGCGAAACGTGGTGCGAATATACCAATTACAACGTCAATGAGCACATTGGCTAGCTCCGCGGAAGTTCATCCCTACAATCGGTACCAATTTTTAAGTTTTTTTGCTAAAAATTATTGCATTACATTGAGTAAATTAAAACTGGGAACATTTTCGTTTTTGGTAACATATGAAATGCAATAAATATGTATATAAAAGATATTTTTTCGAACGCTTCTGATGATCGCTTTCTTTTGACAAAAATTTTCATGGGAGTAGCTACCCCCCCCCTAGGCTCCTTTTGAAGGGTTGACAGCAGAAAAAATAGAAGAATTCGATGGGGGTAGGTAGCTACCCTATCTGTGCTTCTCTCTAAGGGTTTGAAAATTCATAAATTTTTGGAAATGACTTTTTGCCTATGAATAATATTTTCTTTTCGGAAGCGCTATTTTTCTAATGAAAATTTTTAGAACATTTTGAATTTTCATTTGGAAATGTAGTGTTTCAAAGCATACATAATCATCTTCGACGCTTGCTAACTGAGTTTTTGTACTTTCATTTTGAAATGGTCATCCTTTTTAAGTGTAATTTATTACGAGAAATGGATGTATTGTTTAAGGCGCCACAATCTGCTACAGTACGCACTAACCCAACAACGCCGGCTACGGTGCACGTCAACGCCGATAAACGTGATCGAGACGGAGCGTCTGCTTTCGTTCGGCAACTCGAACACCATGGAATGCGCGGTGGAGTTTTGTTTGGATTGGGTGGAGGACGTACGCCGACAATTACCACAGCTTTCGATGGAGTGTATCTCTGCGTCGACGTCCACTACCACCTCCACAAGCGCACGGATTGAGGCCGAGAATATGAGGTTATATTATTTTCTGAAAAATAATTTTTAAAAGCGTTTTATCAATCGATTCGTAAAAATTTTTATTAATTTTTTATAGTACACCTGCAACGACAACGGCGGCTGAGACTCGCGTGATAAGCGCCAGCGCACCCGATTCCTCGGGTCGGCGAACGATTGCGGCCTCTAACGAATTCAACTACTACGAAACACCTCAGCAAACGAAATTCTACGCCTCCCAGGGAAATCCGCCAATTACGAGTTATGGCGGAAGTGTGACGATGAACGCGCTAAACGTCTGCCATTTCCGGCCAATGCAGCCGGAGCGGGGGCGACAGCAGCGTTTGGAGATGCTGGACGAACTGTTTTTGAAGAAGTTCGACTCCAAGTGCAATTCTATATATGCGTGGAAGCTGAGGTAGGTTGTTTTGCGCTATAATTTTTTCATACTTATATACAGGTTTCGGGGCGGCGGTTACTGCGTTCAAATGTTTTCATCGAGCTTATTCATTTAACAATATTTTGGAGAGAGAAACTCATCAAAATTAATATAAGTTAAAAATGAAAAAATTAATTACTCAATAAATTCAGGGAATCTTCTGCGGAAATGCTAGCGACAGAGGAGGGAAAATATTGCCGGCAGCGGTGGGGCGATAATCGTCTTCAAAATATAAAACAAATGCTGGATTCCTCTAAGGCCGTACTCATACCTGCAAAATTAGAGGTTAGCTGCATTCAGTATTTGCATACCCGGGCAAAAATAAATCTGACCTGACCGGGAAGGTCCGGTTATTTTTTTGACCTTGACCTGACACTGAACGGTCAGGTCACATTTTCATACAAAATGACCGGTCATGAAAATACTGGCTGCATTGCGATCGACTTTTCGAGAGAAAAATTTGTTACAAGTTTCTGGTTTCCAATAAACTCCGAATTTTTTCTATGTTTTTATGAGGATTTTAGGCAGATTTTGTATTTATGTATGTTATTGCTTTTTTTAATTTTAAACACTTTAAACACTGGTTTTAGGCTGTGGTAGTCGATAACGCCGGCTCGCCGTCCTCTCAGGATGAACGAGAGCAACAAATACAATTTCTCATGACAACGGCGTTGAAGACCGTGACACGCCCCTTCGGCCAGGCGCTTTTGAATTTTGCCACTGTGCGTCCTATCGCGAATGAGCCGTTTATTGTGAATCCGATTTTTTTTTCTGGAAAAATTTCACCAAATGGAATGCAAATTGATTATCCTACTACGGAGGCGAATTCGGTAAAAAATTGACGCTTTTTAATGAGTTGAATAACTTTGATTATTTTTTAGTACAAAATTTGGTTGATTGATTGGTTAAAATTTTAAATTTCCAGAAAACATTTATCGAATGGGCGAGCTTCTACAACGGCGTCGCGCATGGTCTAGCAGTGCTCGGATTTGACAGCTTCACTAGGCACAACGCTGAGGGAATTTCCGCGAACACCGCCAAGTCAAAACGACGGCATCGCTCTTCTTCAACGGCGGCGAAGTCCACCGTTAGTCGGCGCCGGGGATATACGCGCACCGACGGCGCCTCAACATCCGCCTTTTTGTGGGACGACATTTGTGAAGGTGACGGCGACGAAAACACCGACGGACGACTGTGTGGCGGAAGCGAGGAGTTCCTTAAATCAAATTGGCGCCGCAGTGGAAGCGCGACTTTCCGGCGTTCGATGCGGCGCCAGAGCGACCGGAATCTTCGTCGTCAGAGCTTGGACGCGGCGGCGGCCACGTCAAGTATTGCGTCGTTGTCGGCCAGTGGTCGGCCTAGGCAAAGTCATTATTTAATTGTTTTTATAAGTTTTGTTGACTTTTTGTGGTAAGAACTAATTTAAGGCGTTTTGACGGATCGCTCTGCGCTAATGACTTCGGTGACAACGGCCGCCGGTGTCGGAGAAGCTGCTGCCGCACAACTTGCGGAAGAATTGGCCAATTTTCGGCAGGAAATGCGCAATCCGAACTCCACACGCGTCGTCTTTGACTGGGATTGGCTGAACATGAATTTGCAGGCGCATCGTGATATTCCGCCGATTGAAGCGGGATTTTTGTACGCGGCCGGTCTCTCCGGTCACATTCCCCTCTCCAACCATGACGTATACAATTACGTGGGTAATAAGAAGGACAAGTTTTGCGTAATGGCGATTTTGTTGGGTTGGTCAGTGGCGTATCGTGGCACCAGCGATGTTTCGGTAAATTATTGTGGATTTGTTAACATTTTTATTTATTAATCTATCTCACATATTATGTTCAGTTTTTATTATGGAGATTACTTGAAGGTTTTTATATGGGAGAGTCGCTAAAAAATATTGACACGAGAAAAAAAAATTCCAAAAATGTCTCTATACTAGACATAATGTATGTGACTGGTTATATCGCTCATGGTTATATGACTCTTCAGTTAGGGGAAGCGACATTGTCGCTACAAAATATAACATTGTTTTACTTTAATAAAATTTAGGTGCACAAAGTATTGGCCACGCATTTGTCGTTTCTAATGCAGCCCACGCTTTGTGATTTTCGTCTCGATCCTCTGGTTCAGACGTCCGCGTTGGTAGGATTGGGATTTTTGTTCGCAGAGACGATGAATACCACTCTTTCAAGTCAACTCATTAACCAAATGTCCAGGGAGACTTTTGACACGGATCAGGGCGTAGTGGATCGCTATTCGTTTGTGCTGGCTGCTGGCTTCGCCATCGGACTCATCAATTTGGGTAGGGTGGAATTTATATTTGGTAATATGAAAATTAGAGTTTTTGTTGGAAAATTGAAACATAAACGGAATAAAATACACGAAAGAACATAAACCAAAAACAATCCTTCTCTAGTCTAGTTCTACGTTCTACACAAGTTTTTTTAAACAAAATTCTTTGAGGCAAATTTTTTGGCTTTGGGTTTTTTGTTGAGGATTTATTATTTTTTGGGATTTTTTCTCTTGAAAATAAAAAACATTTGAATGTATACTTGTCTTTATATAATTTTTTTCAGAATGATAAATTTTTTCAGGCAAGGGAAAAATAATTTCGAGCACGGTTCCGCCCGTCGCTACCGGCCATTTATCGCAAGCGGAGCGGTTAGTGCATTTGTTGAAGGGTGGTGAGCGTCGGCTTTGCTTTGTTCACTATGATAGGCCCCTTTTTTCCTGTAACGAAGCCATGAGCGCCTCTGGTAGTGGCGGGCGCTGTTCGACGCGACGATACGCGGATGGCACAACGGCGGCTGGCGACGGCATTGGCTTGAGTAGTGGATACGGTTGGTGGCTTTTTTTGATATATAACTGGATTTCTTTAAATTGATACATTTATTTAATAAAAAATTTATTTGAAAATTTTTTTATTGTATTTTTATTAATTTTTTCAATTGTTTAAGGCTCTCGGAATTTACCTAGTGTTATATAGTCAACAAAATCAATAAAAATTATTAAATTCGAATTTCCCGCGCCATAAAACCTAAAAAATCATAAAAAAATTGCGCTTTGATATCACACTAGAATGGAAATTTTTAATACTTTTATAGTTAAACTGAACAATTGGTTCTGGTATAATATTGAACATCAAAAAATTAAAAAAAAATGATAGTCGGAATTTTTATTTTTTACGCGTATACTGAAATACATATGTAGTCCTTATATGACTTTTGGCGTTTTATTTTTTGAATTTTTAGTTGTGACTTTTTTAATTTATTTACGAAATAAGTTTGCAACTTCATTTAAATTTGCGAATTAAATTTCCGAAATTATTCAAAACAAAATGCCAATCATTCTGTTTGGGACATTTGTGTTCAAATTTCGACCCCCCATTGTGCGCGTGAAAAACTTCCGACTATACACAGGATATTTTTATGTTTTTATGTGGCTTTATATTAGGCTTAGCTTTCTCTCCTCTTGATGACGCATTCCATACAAAAACATGTTAAGGCGACGCGAACGAACGTCTGCTCAATGCCACGTCCAGTCACGTTCGTCAGATGTCGCTAGTAAACATTCATTTGACGTCTCCGGCCGCGTGCGTCGCTTTAGCGCTTTCGTATTTGCGAACGGGTGATTCGTGGATTAGCGAAATGCTTACTATTCCCAACACGATTCCGGCGATCGAAAAAATTCGGTGAATAAATTAATTGGCTTTTTTCAAAAGTAAATGTCAAAAGAAATAAGCTTAACTTATTAATTACAAATAACTGTTCGTAATGTCGTTTGTTAAATAGGCTTTACTTACTAAACAATATAACTGTAAGCCAGAGGCTAGGGGGCAGGTGGGCCACCTCCTCACGAAATGAAAAAATTAAGAAAAAATTTTTCACTTTTTCCAAGAAATAGAAAAAAAATTGGGTTTGGGCTCCCCCCCCCCCCCCNGGAGGATCGGATGTGACAGTGTGAGAGGGAAGTGAAGAGAAGGATAAGAGGAAAGCGATTGAAGAGTGGTGAGTGGTCGAAGCTGGTGGACATGAATTGTGTGGCTCAGGTGTGTTTTTAATTTCTTTTTTACGGATTTATTAAGCAAATTCCGACTTATTTTCTTTTCGTATTATGATGAAAGGTTTTACGGGTGTTTTGTGCTGAAAATTTCTCCAAAACTCCAATAACCTTGAAAATTTTAGGCTTATTTTTATTGCGCGGCCGGCGCGTGCATGGCCATGGCGCTGCGATACGCGTCTACGTCGGAGTTGTCTGTGAAACGAACTATCGTAAGCTTTTTTTGCCCAGCTTTTGGCATATATTTTTGTTTTATTTTTTTCAACTTATTCACCACTTAAGGAGACATTTTACGGTCGCATTGAAATGGATGATTCGTCGATGGCCGACAATTTCTCGGACGAAAATGGCACGAACGCCTTCCGTCTGCTAAGCGGATTGGCGGGCAAAAATTGTGTTAGCGCTTGCGTCAACGTTTGCCTTATTTCCCTAGCTTTGGTGAGTATTTTTTACGTTTTTAATCGAATTTTTCAAAAAAATTTTTATTCAAAAAAAAATTTTTTTAAAAGCTTTAACTCTAAATTAAGAAAATGGCTAAAAATTGCGCTGTACCGAAAATTTCAAATATTCAGAATTTTTTGCTTAAGCTTGAAAGTTTATTATCAACAAGAAAAAATGGCTTTAGGTGATGGCCGGTAGTGGTGATTTGGCGACGCTGAAGCTTTTGCGGAAAATTCGCAATATGCGCCACCCGGAAAGTGTGAACGCCAACGCGTCGACGTCCACGGCGTCGGCGCCGCCCACGGCGAAAAGCCCCACCGTTCACAGCCTTCACATGGCCGCGAACTTGGCCATCGGTCTCCTGAGCTTGGGAAATGGAAAGTGAGTTATGAATTTTATACGATCAGTTATTTTTGCATGTATAGATGAAAGGAGAAGAACAGCATACGGTAATATGAAATGCTATAGAGATTTGTAAAGCTTAATTCGTAAGGGCAGCGAGTGGCGCCCGGTTGGCGTGTTAGTCGCCGGCTCAAGTCCAGCTAGTGCCAAACATTTTGCACTTCTCAGTAGCATTTCGTACATTTTAAGAATCAAGTTTTCATAATTTCATTTAATCTTGAATACCTGCCCCCTTAGCTACGCCCCTGATTAATATGTATAATAGCACGATCACGGTGTTCATGTTCATTTTCGAGCTCGATTTTTTTAGACTCTCATTGGGCAAATCGAATATGGCCATCGCGAGTCTGCTCATCTCGATGTTTCCCATATTTCCGCACTCTCTGCTCGACAATCGTGCCTACCTTCAACCGTTGCGCTTTCTGTGGACGTTGGCGGTCGAGACACGATTTCTGACTACAGTCGACTCAGAGACGTTGGCGCCGATTACTGTCGCGATTCGCATCACTTTCAAGGTCTGGCTGTTTTTTTGTTTTTTTTCAGAGAAGAGGAATGATGGGAAGATATGTATTCCTCTACAAAAATTCAATTCTTTTTCTTGTACTAATTCAGTTATTTTTGTGTACCTTCCTCCCTATATTCAGAAATTGGCAGACTACCGTGATAAATTATGGCTAAATTCTGGTTTCCCACCGGTTTTCTTAAAATTTAAAAAAGCTACAAATGATCTTCATAGAATAACAGCTAAATATTACAGAAATAAAGAAAAGCAGTTCTGTAACAGTTCTCCTCTAGGCATTTTTATTGTCGTTCGAAAAAAATTAAAACCTTCTGCTTCAAAAATTCCAGTAATTAAACATGAAAATAATTTTATAATTAAAAATATTGATAAAGCTAATATTTTTGCTGACCACTTCTTCAATATAACATCTTCTATGTCTCCAGAGTCCAGAGTCTAATATTAACTTGGAGAAAACAAAAAGCGAAAATATTTTAGAACCATTTTATATCTCAGATTTTGAAATTTATGAAATTTTAAGAAAATGTAAATCAATTAGAAATACTTCTCCTGATAAAATTTCACTAATCCTTCTTAAAAACTGCAATTTCTATCTCTAGGCCTATTGCTAATCTTTTTAGGCTTTCTCTTAGTTCAGGAAAATTACCTATTATTTGGAAACATGCAAATGTGC
>SAUE01000197.1:104629-126862 GCA_009724625.1 Deladenus siricidicola
AAAAGTGAACAAAAACTTAAATTTGGGACGCCGTGGTTACCAATATCAGGATCAAAAAGTAATTCTTCCACAATGTTCATCACTTGTGTCACGCACAGGTTGTGCGACAATGAAAATCCACATTTTTATGTCAAATTAAAAAATTATAAACCTTTCTGTCTTTTACAAGGAATTGCCTGAAATTGTTCAAAATGATTTTTCAACCTTTGCATTGTAAAAGTTCGCATTTCCACGGTGTTAATGTTTTCTCTCCGAGTAAATCCGCCAAAAATCCTGGTATATCTTGCCACATTTTGTGGAATTTCCACACCGTGGAAATGCGAACTTTTATATTTTACCGGCATGTTGCGCTAATTCAAATTGGATTTCGAATTAAATTTTCAATCGAAAAATTAAAATTTTTTTTGTTTTTTTACTTTTTTTCGTTAGCTTTCATTTAGTTTTTCTCGAAAGGTGCTCTTGATTGAAAAAGCAATCGTTACAGATTGCTGTTTTACGTATGAAAACACATGGTCGTTGAGAATTTCGAGGTTATATGGTTTTTATGAGTCCAAAAATAAATGTTATTCACTTTCTCCGAATAAAGGGAAGTGATTAAGGTCCGAATCATCTCAAACACGCTAAAAATCCGAAAAAGTGAAATCCTTGCATTTTTTTAGTTTGATATGTCTTCAAAGAGTGGACCACGGGCCGTCGGAACGGACGGGAATGACTTTAAACATCGTCAGAGGGTAGCTACGAATATAAAATTGAGGTAAGATTTGTTTATTTTTTTGTAAAATTTTCAGAAATTTTCGTTTTTTAGCGTTCAATACAAATTCTACCTTAAATTGCTCTTTTGCCTTCATTTTCTTGTGCTCGTGGCCATGTGGGCGAAAGTGGGCGGCGAATTTCTCTTCAATGAGCTGAAGGTAAAACCGCCGAAGTTGTGGACGCGGCTCGACCTTCCGTCTGCCTATCCCTGGGAATACGTTTGGTGCTTCTCGTTTATTCCAGTTATCTTCGCGTTAGCCTCGTTTCCGCGTAATAGGGTTGGTAGACTTTGCTAGTTTTAATTTGGTTCTTGTCATCGGGCACCAAATGTTTTTTAAGATGAGTTTTTTTAGGTTTTCTAGCATGGAAGATCCGAATTTATTGATGATTTTTTACTGATATTGTTGTTTTTGTAAAGTTTTCGTTCTCATAGCCACGAGAATTGCCTACTCTTCTAAGGCTCAGTCTAAGGCGAGAAGGCAAGTCTCGTGGGTATGCGGAGCCTTAGGCAATTCTAGTGGTTATGAGAACGAAAACTACTAAAACAACAATCAGTAAAAAATTATTATTAAATTCGGATTCCTTGTGCCAGAAGACCTAAAAAACATGTAAAAACTTTTTTTGGGGTCCGATAACAAACAAGAACCTTTAATTTTTTATGAATATGAAATTTTATCTTTTATTGGTTATTTTTCATACTTTTATTTGATATTTACTAAATAAAATTTTATAAATAGAATGTAAATCTTTCCTATTTATGGAATTTTGTTTTTTTTAATTTTATTTTTGAAATTTTTTAGACGCTAAACTTTGGTTACAGGATCCTCCCCAGAATCTTATTTTTTACGTATTCTACATAAAACAAGCTATGCTAAAAAATTTTTCGAAAAATGATTTAATTTTTTGAATATTTTTTAAAAATGCGATTAGGCGTTACGCAAAATGTTTCGAAATTTTTTTATCATTTTTTTGTTCGAATTTATTAATTGTTATTTATGAATTGAGAGGAGGGAATTACAAAATCATTTTAACAAAAGCTTTAACATTTATGAAAATCAAAATAAACATTTTTTCCGCGTTTTTTTCAACTCCCCCTCACCTAACCAACCTGCCAAATATCCGAAAAATCAATGAAAAGATTTTTGATTTTGGATGTTTTGAGCAGACTATTTGTGATTTAAATTTGAAAAATTCAAATTTGCTCAATCAATTTCGTTGCAGGAATTTCTACACTAATAAACTTTTTTATTTAAATCTTTGTCCCAATTTCTATTTACGGAATTTCTACAATTTTTAAAAATTTCAATATTTTAAGGAATTTATAATATTGAATTGAATATGTTTTCAGCTAAATCTGCTCACCTACCACTACTACGGCCAGTTCATCTTCGGCATCATGCCGTGTTGCATCGGCATCGGTATGCAGTTCCCCGAGCTCATCGACTACATCTTCAACGCCGAGTCCAGCCGAACGCCCACCTTCAGCGGCCACTTTCCGATGGTGGTTTTGTGGTACATTTTCTTCCTCATCGCCTTCCAAATCCACGCATTCGGCATGTATTTCTCCTACTTTTTGAGCTCATTTTGGCAGAGAGACGACAAGAAGACGGAGTGAACGAGAATCTTCGCGAAATGATTGACGAATGTTTGTGATAATTTATTTTTTGACGGTAGGATGTTGTGCAGTGGCGTATGACTTAGGACTTCGGTAGGGGGGTTGGGGTTCAACCAAAAATTTTACATTAAAAATTTTGCGAATGGCGGGTGCTTGCTATTCGCAAAAGAACCACCAAAATGTTTTTGTTTTACTTTTAAAAATCGTAAAACTTTTCTAAACATGTGCCCTCCTCTCAATATATCCTTGATTTATTTAAAAATATGTCAATGGTATTGGGAGAAAGTCAGGTACATTTGAATTAATAGCTAGATGTATTCACCTTTATGGGGCTCCAGATGCCCTAATACGGGCATTCTGCGTCGGTAAACTAAATTGAGTTATTTATGTACATAACTCTCGTAGAATCCCTTCTAGCATCAATAAACCCAGAAAAGAATCCCTAAAAATTCAGTTGATAACATCCCATCCAAGGGGGAAGGGATGTTACCGGTGGCGGCACCATGAGTTTTTCATGAATTTTTAATTAAAGGAGAGGGGAATCGTCAAAACTTCAAATTTTACGTGAGAAAACTGAATTTTCAAAAGATTCTTCATTTAAAAGAATTTCCATTCATCGTAAAAGAAATTCCATTTCATTCCATTCATCGGACCCCGACGACGCTACTGAATGAATTTTTTATACAATGAGTGTCAGCAAAAATGGTAGGCTTAAACGCTGAATATTCCACCCGGCCTTCATTTAGTTAGACTTCTTTTTTAGGATTTCAGTTACCATATACGTTGTCCCTGTCCTTATCCTCTTATCTTTTCGTTTTTTCCTTCCAGTTAGAGATGCTTGAGATTTTTTTTATCTGATGAAAATCGCTAATTTTCATTCCCAAAATATTTTTAGACCAAAATGATGCCAAAAAAGAGCTGTTTTTAGTTATATCTGCCTTCGAAATTGCTTTCCTTTTTTTGTTTGTTAATAACGGTTAATTTGAAGAATAAATTTTCATCGATACTTTGGTAATTTGCGTATAAAAATATTGTTTATTTATTTATTTATTGCAAGGCAATAATTTATCTACACCAAAAATTGATATTTTATTTGATATGAATTTGTAAGAAATTATTATGTAAAGATATCAAGAAACTATTATAGTGGAGCTAGACATTTTCAATATCATATTAAAAACGTTTTAGTAGAAAAGCATAAAAAAGAAATTTATGCAGATGAAAAAAAGTGAATTCACCGAATATCTCAAGTATTGAAAATGATGTCTTATTGCTGTGGTCAGTATTATTACTAGAAAAGATTAAAAAACGAAACCGAAGAAAAAATATTAAATTAATAAAAAACCATCGAATGGAAATAATTAGTAATAAAACCCCGGGTTTGCTAGAAAAATTGAGCGAAAACTATTCAATTTTTTATAAAATGCTATTTAGGCTCCAAAAAGCCATAATAAATGACACTAAAAAGGGACGATAATGACTCATTGGCCTTTGAATCTAATCGTTTAAAATAAATTCGGCTAAACGACTCCATAACTCCATCTATGCATAGGACTCCAAGTTAAATCTAGGAATCACTACGGTTTTGGCGACTACATTTTGGAAATTTGGAAGGGTCACTTCATTTAGTAACCTTTTTTTGAATTAGTCCGGGATGTCTGGACTAGAAAGGAATCTCGTTTGAAATTTTTTCTACAGACCCCAGCAATAACTCCGACGTTATCGACGTTATTGCTCATCCGGACTATCTACTTATGATGTTTTCAGCCAAATGAGTCGCTAGTGACTCAGAGTGAAAATCGCCTGCGGGTCAAGCCAAGGTAATTACCCCCAATACGATTAGAAAAATGATAAAATGGCGTATTGAAAAATTGGAATTTGTGTCTTATAACTTGAAAGTTAATCAAATTTTCAATGCTCTTTCGCGCGGCTAGCGTCTAGCGTCAACGATTTTCCGAAGCGCGAAATTCGCCGCGACAACCCGATGGAGCGCATGTTGGAGAGGGAGATTTTGTGTGGTGCGTCGCGAATCGCTGACACCAACACTCCGGATACGGTGGGCGCTGTGCCGCTACCGGCAGAGCCGCTGAATGCTAGCGGACCGTTGACGACCACCAACGACTGATTACTGTCGCTGGGCGTCTCGAACAGATGGTGTTTCTGAAAATAAACGTTTTAGTTATTGGAATGAACCACCAACAAAGCCATTCCATTGAAAAAAATTATGTAATTTTTTGAATTTTGATCCCTTGGCAAAAAATTTAACAAAATATGCCAAAATTTTGGACACCCACTTTTCAATACAGGGCAAGGGATCCGCCTGAGGGACGGAGGCCGATTTTCAAAGCAAAGTTCTCGTGGTTTATCTAAAAGATTTTCCTTTAATTGGTCCATAGATTGTTCATAATTAAATTTTAACCGTTCCCAAAAATCCATTTTTAAAAACCATTTAGAATCCGCTCGAATCTATTTTTGGAAATATGTATAATAGATAAAAATTACGAAAACACCCCCTACCGTGAGGAGGTACCGACAAAAGCGCACCCCAGAATGTCTTAAAAAAGATTCACAATTTGTTTAGATTAAAATTATAACCTTTTCAAATTTGGCGAGCCGATCGCGTCGTTCGAGTAGAAATCGACCCTGAGTCTGCCATCGGCTTTGCGTCTTCCAAATGTTTTCGTCGGCGTCCAAAACACGATAGATGGGCACGGATTTGCTTCGCGAGGAGACGCTTGCGGATGTCGCTAAACTGTCCACCGAAATTTTACCACCTAAATTTTACCACCTTTATTGGAACAACACCATCAAAAAATGGCTCTTCTGAAAACAGCACAGAAAAAGTGGCAAATTTACGGTTATGAAAATTGAATAACGAAAATTGTTTAAATTAAGATTGGTTTGGGCCCACTTTTTTCCAGGCCTGTCCTGATCCCAGTCTGGTTAGGTCCGTATGAAAATTATAAAAAAAATTTTTCAAAAAATTATCGTAAGTACTCAAAAGTTCCACAAACTGACCAAAGTGACGCGTTGTTGTTGGTTCTGACACGCAAGTTACCGTATCATGCAACTCCTCGATTATCGCATAGTCGTCTTCGTTCACGTTGTATCGTTGTGTTTTTGCAAACACCTATAAAACAACAACAACAATTAATAATCAAAAGCAATACGGATTAAATGATAAAATTCCAAAGAAGAGGATATACCTGCTTTATGACGTCACGGGTGGTGTTGTCGATACTGGTTCGCAGAATTGCGTACGAGTGATTATCGCTGACGTTGTGAATACACACCAAGAACGTCTCGCCCATGGATTTGGCCCGAGGATGAATTCCTGTATAATAAAACCAATTTCAAAATACACTTTTTGTTACACAGAGATCACATTTTAACTTTTTTCCCCTGTTCTACGTCTTTAATTAAAATTAATTCTCAAAACAATTTTTGTCGTATTTAATTTAAATACAAATATACTTTAAATACAAACAAATATACAAATGTCATAAAAGAGTCGTTTTGTGAATGTTTTGATATATTGTTGATCATTGTATTATTAGTTATAACTTTAACTTATTACCGGCAGGATCGAGAAAATCGGTGTACGTCGCTCCAGCGCCCGTCGATTCCACGTCCAACGAATGGCCGTGCAGTTGAGTGGACGAGTGGGATTTCGGCGTCATCGATCGCGGCGATTCCCGTCCACCGCCGCCGGCCAGCGAGCCAACAGCCGTGGAATTATTTCTACCACTAACAAAATTACTTCCACCCACCACCGGCGAGGCGCTGGACGCAAAGAAATACGGTTGCTGTATGATTCCGCGTCGCAACTGCACACCAAACGCCATTGGACCACCACCACCGCCTATCGATGTGGTAGGAGGTTGGTTGCCGTTGGGCATGAAACCAGACAGTGAAGACGTTCCCGACGGATAGCAGCCGCCGAATGCGCCGCCGGCCTGGCCTCCGCCGCCGCCCGCGCTCATCGTGTTGGTGCCACTGCTTCGAATAATCGACGTGATCCATGTCCGACTTGACGGATCCTAAACACCAAGAAACACATATTTAGTTTTTAGCTGAAAAGCTGTCTCGCCATTTTTTTTAAATTTTTGCCCAAAAATAATAAATTTTCTATTTTCCAAAATTTCGTCTATCCTTTACAACGCTTTAAGTTCTACCGCGCTCCGCTTCCGCAAATAAAATCTTCGCGTCGAGCCGTTCCAACACGCCACCGCGTCCATTATGGGCTCATTATGCGGCAATTCGCGTCCTTTCAACGGCACTGCACCGCCATTTTTTGGCGCAAACGAGGTCGACGGCGAGTCGAGCGTCACAATCGCGCTCGACGAGTCGTGAAAGTCGTTGGCGTGGCTGTTTTGTTGTGAGAATGTGCAGGCGATATTCGCCGTAGACCCACCACCACCACCGCCACCAGATCCGTTGATGAGCACGGAACTTCCCGCAACGCTAGCGTCGAAGAGCGGCGAGGGCGTAGAGCAAAGCACCGACTCCTCGAATAGCGTAAAATCATCGGCATTCTCGGACATCTTGCCGGAATTGCTCAACGCCTAAAAAATTCGATAAAAATATAGAGGAAAAAATTCAAGGAAAATTTGTTTTCATTGAAGTGTAAAAAATTGTCAAAATAAATATGCAGGGAAAAAGCATTTCAACAAAAAAACTTTCTCGATTTTCTTTCAAAACATATAAAAAAACCCACCGTCTGTATAACTTGGCGTACGGTACTTCCGGACTCGGCGTGAACGATGGTAGGCGTCTCATCCGGAAAGAGTCCGACGATGCGAAGAACGAAAATTTGCTTCCTTAAAATCGACAATGGCCGAATATTGGCATCCTGAAAAAGCACGCCACAAAAAGCATTTTTTCACAACACAAAAACGCGGACAAAAAGCGTTATATATTTGTACAGGCGACCATGCGTACGGTTTTGGTTAACTGTTCGGAAGAGATTGTTTAGTAATTTTTTGCGCTTTGTTAAATGTAAATAATTGATCATAAAATGAACCAATTTTGAGAAATTATAGAAAAAAATCTTTTTTAGATCATTCTCACCAGCTAATTCATGAGTGGATGTAACAAAAATGGATTTTTAATTGAAAAAATCTAAAATTTTAGTGGAAAAACCAAATTACCAAAATCTATAATTTATAAAATTGAATTTTTTTTTCTAAAAAATATGCATAAATACATACGTTTTTAATATCTCGTTAAAACTATTAGAGCCCATTATTTTTTGCATTTCATTTTCTAAGTACCATTCGAAAAACTCAAACATTTTTTGATATATTGAAAACCGAAAAATTGTTGAATTTATTAAAAAAAATTAAAAACTAAATTTGTTAAAATATCAAATAAATGTAATTTGTTAATTTTGTTAGTAAAAAAAATTACCACCAAAAAAATTGACAAAAATACAAGCAAAACTAAATAAGCGCAAAATTTTACAAAAAAATATTTTAATGAAACAAAATCCTACCGGATCGACTTTGAGAATCTGATAGGCCAGCTCCGACTCCTGATTACCGGTGTTGCTGTTCTGGTGGACGGGCGCGGTGTGCGCGCCGACGGCCGAGCTGTTGAGCTGAGCATGATGGTGGTGGATGTCCTCGTCATGTAGGTAGATGTGTTCCTCCTGCTCAAAGCGCGACCTCAGGAACAGAGTCGACTGCTCGTAGGGCTGATTGGTGGGCGAGCGTAGCGGCAGGTGCCGGTAGCCGGGCCGTAGGCAGCGCACTGGCACGACGCGCTGCGACAGTATCCGGCCATTCGCGGCGCCGTCGCAGACGGCAATTCGAAGAAAAGCGAGACCGACAAAATTGATGCTATAAATTAAAAAATTAAATTTAAACAATGCAAAATAAATAAAATAAAATAAAAAATAAATTATCAAAGATCTCTCTATTTGAAAATTCCAATTTTTCAAAAAAATCAACAAATTTTTAGTGGAGACAGAGTAAAAAAACAAAAAAAAACATTTTATTCAATTATTCAAGAACAACAAATAATAAAGCTAACTTTGTAAGAAAAAACTTTTCATTTTTAAAGTAATAAAACTCACCGAAATTCAGCGACGTGATTCCACTGAGGGTTGACGGAGTTTCGGCCGATAATTTTACTTTTTTGTTTAGCGCAATCGGCGGAAACGCCAATGATCTCGATTTCTAAGAAGGGACTAGCGGTAAATACCCCAGGGCTAACGTATTGGCCGGATATTACCTAAATTCAATTAATTAAAATTTCAATACGAAAAAATTATTCAAAAATTTTGTGTAATAAAGACAAAAACAAACATATTTAATTACCAATATTTACAAAAAAGTTTCTTAAAAATAATTAAATCCATAAAAAATTCTTTACAGTAATCCTCTATCGTTGCAAACAGAGAAATCTAAAATACTATATTTTTGTTACCGTCAACTGAAGCAATAGCGCCGATCCCTCGCCGTGTTGGTCCTTGAGCATGGGATTGAAGCGACCGTAAAGCGGATGCGTCGGGTCCCACAACGCTCGCGGTTTCAGCATATAGCCGCAATTGCCCGACTGCTCAAACATCGCCGTGTTCACGTGCATGGCGATGTCGGGCGTCTGGTAGTTGAGCGCCACCATCTGCAGACCACACTCCCAGAACTCCACCAGGCGATGGGGATTGAAGTTGGAGGAGTCGATGCGCATTCCGCCCGGGTATGTGCGCATTATGTGATTTTGGGTGTAGGCAATGCACTTCTGTGGATGTTTTCGACACAGTTTACGGGCCGAGGCCTCGGTGATTGAACTCACCTAAAATATTCGATATGTCAAATTTGCAAACAAATGAAAAATATTTTAAATATAGAAAAGGGATGAAACTGGATGATCAAATAATTATGGCTAATAAATTTGTTAATTCTTTTCTATTCAATTTTGGATACTGCTGGAAACTCTGGAAATCAAGTCTGGCTACCCCCAAAAAGTTATTCACAATGCTAGTATATAAAGCAAATATGCATACATCGGAAATTGCAAAATTATTCAAACCTGATAGCAAGAAGCCGACGCATTTGGCGGCGGCGCCCGACCGCTTCCACTATTATTTCCGCCCGGCGACGCTACGGACGCATTGCCAGCACTTCCATTCGACGCTATGGGCTGATTGGACGTACTAGCGGCTACGGCGGCGGCCGCCGCAGCAGCAATAGCTGTGGTCACGTTCGCAGAATTGGTGGAACCGCTCGACGGCGGCAAAAAGTTGGCAGCGCCCGGCGACAATTGCGTTCCATGCTGCACCCCGGTCGTCGCGTCGTTTTCGCCGCTTTTCACCGAGTCGGTCGTCGAAATTTGACTGCTGCTCTTTTGGCGCCGAGGCGGAGGTCCACTGCTTAACAAGCTGGGCGCCTAAGAAAAAAAGCTAGTTTTATCCCAAAAACAATTCAGTACAGAACAAATTCTTCGTAAAACAAAATTTGTATATTTATAAATTATGGTCATAGAAAAAGTCTGACAATTCGCTACAAAATATACCCTAAATCAACCAACCTGAGAGCGCATTTTAGGGGTATTAAAGCTGTACGCCAAGCTGCGATGATCGCCATAATCACTGCCCACCACCGACGCGGTGGCCGCGTTCACCGGCGACGTCGACGGCAGAAGAACGTTATTCAACGCAAATCCCTTGAATTTAACGGCCTGTGCGTAAATGACCAGCTCCGACAGTTCGGCGGCGATCTGATGACCGGTGGGCAAGCGACTTAACGCGGCCTGAGCGCGGCGCGGAGTATAGACGCCCGCGGCCGAGGCGACTGAGGAGGCGGTCGCATTGGCATTGGCGACGTCAATTCCGCCATCTGCTCAAAAAATAGCCATTATTTAAACTTACAAATCTTCTAAACAAAGTTGATTGGATGACTGCAAAAATTATTGAATTTGATGAAAAAAGTGTAATAAGTTAAAGATAAATCATTTTCAAAAAAGTAATATATTCAAAAAGAAAATAAAAGAAATTATAACAAATATCTTTTAAATTTGAACTGCGTCGTCTGTCTGAGAGCTAAAAATTTCTAACCGTTAAGGCGCTTCATCACGCCACCCAACGAGCCTACGGTGCCCGCCAAATTGATGCCGGTGGGTGGGTTGGCGACGCCGCTCGCAAACGCTTCATCGTCGTCGGTCAACTTTCGATCCAGACGTGCGTGGTGAAGTTCATCCTAAAGCAAAAATTTCGTTGCACGTGTTTGGCGAAATAAAAAATTTTGTATGAAAAATTCCATTTCAAGAAAGACGAATTATTGAATCTAGTGAAAAATTTCGTGCAGAAAAAAATGAAATTATTTCAAATAAAAATAAATAAATTTCTTTTTTTTTATATATATTTTTTTCATTTTAAAATTTTGTAAAATTCATTTATTTTTCCCAATAAATGCATTTGAAAAAATGTTTTATTTCGATTTTTTAAGAAAAACAGTTCCATAAAAATATTTCATCTTAAAAAAGAAAATTTTAATAAAAAATTTTTATTTCGCAAAATGTGACATACCGCCGATTTTCGTGCATGTCGACCCGTGGTGGTGGTACGATCACTGACGAAGCTGGAAATGGAGTCCTTGCTGGAATGGCGTCGGGATGAGGAATGCCGCTTGATTGTAGGCACACCTCCTTTCGTAGTGGGGCTTTCGCCTGGCTCCGTGCGAACTAAATCAAAAATTTTTTCAAAACCATTTGGTCCATCTTGATAACGAAAAAAAACAACAAAATAAAAAAACAAAAACAAAAAAAAAATAAAACAAAAAAAAGCAAAACAACTAAAAATACCGTCGACATCGTCAGTTTCAGGATCTTCTTCGTCGAGGAATTCATCAAGATCGTCTTCATCGACGTCATCAATTGTACTAAAAATGATAAATGTTTTTGTCACCTTTAAATGAGAGTGTTAACGGGTTTTAAGAAACAACAGAATGAGCCACAATGTAAATTTTTTTGTTTGAAAATCATTTAGTTCCTTACATTATTATACTTTACAATTTAACAATTCAAAAAAAATCTCCCTCCAAGACCAAAACCACCTCTCCCCCACCTCCAGATTACGACTGTAAAGTAACATTGGTTAATTTTAAATTGCTTTCTATATTCACTTCATTAACGCCTTTTATCATAAAAGCTATCATCACGTTCAAAACAGCGTTAAAATCAATGCTTGCACTTTTCTCTTCGCCATTGCACTTTTACGTTTTTGAATATCTGCGCTTTTTGCTGGTACATTTTTCTCATTAGCGCTTTTTCTTTCTTTCCCTTTACGCACTTTTCCATCTCATTAGCCGCACTTTTTTTTGTCGTTGGCGTTTTGTGCGTGCACTTTTTGCTTCTAATTTTTGCCGCCGCATTTTCTCTTCTTTCGACTCTTTATTTAAGCTTCATCGCAAAAATGCACTTTTCTTCGATAACAGCACTTTAATCCTTAGCGCACTTTTTTGTACTTTTGTAATTTTTCTTCGCATTTTTCCTTTTCTCATTTTTGCACTTTTTATGCACTTTCGGTTGCTTTACATTCGCTTTGCACTTTCCATTCTTATTCGTGCACTTTCCTTCTCAAATCTGTACTTTCTCCCCACTTTAAAAATGCACTTTCCTCACTCCACGTTTTTGCACTTTCCTTTCCAGAGTTCATTAGCACTTGCACTTTGCGAAACTGAATGAATTTTTCTTCTTTTACGGATACACTTTCTTTACAAAGATCAATCTTTCCGCCCTTTTATGTTCTTTTCAAGCACATTACATCACAAATGCTCCGGTGTCAAATAGCAACTGTAAAAGCACTAAAAAGTGCAAAGTAACGAAATATTTACCAAAAATGAAAAAAAATATTTATTGACTGAGAAAATTGACCTACCAAAAATCGATTTTAAATTGGCGAACGAATAATATCAGACAGTCGCTTGGGGTAGGAAAATTCCCCCGTGGAGATTTTTTTTGAAAATTCCTTATTGTAACCTTGCCAAAAATTGAATCCCTACTCATGAAAATTTTTTTCTCGAATTCTCCTAATGGAAAAATCATGGTGGCGCCACTGGTATAATGAAGGATACGCTAGTAATTTGTGCCAAAAATCCACTAATTTATTGTATGTATAAAATACCTTCCTCACACAACTCAAAACAAATTTCATCTGAATTTTGCTCCATTTTTCGAGTTGATAAGTTCTCCAACTTTCTATTCCGTAGTTCCACAAAACGTATTTTAGTTAGTTAATACATATAATGAAATTTACCTGGAATCGTAGGAGCTTCGACTCTGCTTTCGGAAGATGTTGCTGTTGGCGTCGCCGATGTTCGAAATTTTGTCGAGGTAGTAGAGGCCGGCCGACGGCTCCACCGTCATCTTCTTGTTTTTGATGAGGATACGATTGCGCAGCTGCCAGGGCGTGGGAAGACGCGGCGAGTCACTGTAGTCACAGTCGAACAGAAAATTCGTCACCAACTTCTCGCCAAAAGCCGTCTATTAAAGCAATAAATATTTTTATGTTGTCTATCACAAAAAATTTGTCTTTCGAATATGTATACCTTGAACATTTGAGCCATTTTTGCTTGTTGTTGGAGTGAGCAATGATTCTCTATGCTAAAAACCAAAAATATTAAAGTAAAATTAAGAGGAGAATGATGAGCAAACCTGAGAATAACAGGCAAATTCGACGTCTCAAAGGCACTCTTTTTAATAATGTCGACCACTTGCCGAAAGCTGATTTTTGTCGTAAAGGTATGACCATGGTAGATTAACGGTAGCCCGTCGTCCCCATCCCAACAATCCAGCTCCACACATCGACAACCCGTTTGGAGAACCTTTAAAACCATGGGCATAAAGAAAAGCAATTAAACTTACAATTAAATTAAATTTTGGAGCAATTGTAAAGACGGTTAATGTCCAAGTAAATGTGTACCTGTCTATACATTTCCGCCGATGATTCGCCCTTAAGTTGATGTCCGGTAAGGTAGGTGTTGTGACTGAAAATTTGTATTGAAAAAAGAATTGAATTTTTGCAATGCATATTTATTTTTTTATTTTTTGTAAAAAATTATTTACAATTTTTCCACGAAGTCTCTTCCATATTTTTTAGAATTTTAAGGGCTTTCGTTTGGCACAAAAAACCTTAAAAATATCAACAGTTAGATACTAGCAAGGCTGTGACTTGAATCATTTTTTGAATCATGAATCACGGCTTGAATCATATATTCAAATGACTCAAATGATTCAAATGAATCATTAGTCAAAATCATCACCCCAGGAAAAAAAATTTTCGAATGGAATACAAAAATATTGCAAGATTCAAGATTATATGTTTTTAAAGAGCCATTTTTAAGTTTTAATAGAAAATTTTTATTTCTGTTGAAATTAGCCCTATTTTGAGGAATGATTCACTTCAATCATGATTCAAATGAGTCGAATCATCGAAGATGACTCATGCATGATTCATCCGTGATTCAAGTCACAGCTCTGGATACTAGAGAGAATTAGCAGAACATTTTCGCCATATTCGTCCGACCTCTCCTTATCGTATATAAGTTTTCTAAAAAAAACCGTTCACGAACCTGCACGAAATATAGTAGTAGCTGAGCGGGTAGTGCAAATGCTCGGGCGCCATCTCAATCTCCTCGGGCACAAACGCGAAATTGGACGGGTCCGACAAATAGCGCACAAAGCCCTCGAAGGACATTAGCTGTTTGCTGCGGAACAGCGGGTCGGGTTCGTGCTCCTGAATGAGGCGATAGACGTACGCGTCGTCGACGTGCTCCATCTGGTGGACGCAGAAGAATTGCTTCAGCGCGGCGACGTTCAGCGCCGTATTTCGGGAGGAGTCCATAAAACCGGCACTAAATTTAATTTTAAATTTTATAATATTTTTTTAGTATTTTCAACAATTCAACTATTTTTTAAATAAACTATATCTTCAAATATTCTTTTATGCGGACTGTAAATTGATTTTTATACATAAACTGATCTAAAACACGGAAAACTGACAGTATATATGTACTTTTAAATTATTTAATGCAAACAAAGACAAATTTAAACAATTAGACAGATTTTGTAAAAAAAATTTAATTTGCTTAAAGTTAAACAAACAAATTCACCTGTTAACGCTGGCCAGCGCCAACGCGTTGTAAATCTTCTGTTGTTTGTCGTTTAGGTGGCACAAGTGTGCGCACGAATTTCTCGTAAGTGCATCTATAAAATAAATTTGAAAAAATTATAAATATTTCTTCAAAACAATATTATCAACCGTCAGGAATGAATTCGGACGAAGACGACGACGGACCGCTGAGCGACTCCAGTCGAGACTGTAGCCGAGGGCTGTTCTTGTCGCGATCGCCCGCCCGCTTCGACATGTGACTGTTGGCGCTGGAGGAATGTATGCAATCGTTGAAAAGATCTCTGCAATCATCATATAAATAAGAAAGTAAATAATTTGGCTAAAACTTAAGTTAAAAATTATGTAAGAAATGTATTCAATCTCAAATCATCAGAAAATAAATAATTCGGGTATCACATGGATAATTATAAAATTAAATAAAACTTCGAAAGATATAACACAACATATATTTTTTTAAAGCTATATCAGTAAGATAGAAAAGAATGTAAAATAGTCACTTACTTTAAATCCTTTCGCATTCGCGTGCTAAAGAGACGGAAAAGCTCGAGAAATTCCGTAAAGCAAACCGGCTTTTCCTGGTATTCCTTGCCCGAGAGGCCATGCAGGCCGGACACCTGTCCGCTAGAGGAAATGGAGCCGGAGTTGGGTGTTTCACCGCCGCGCGATCGCCACGACTTTATGGAGCGACCGCCCACCGACCGACCGCCGTACGAGCTGCTCGTGGGCGTCCTAGAGCGCGGAGTGTACAAAGAATCCAAATCGCCGGCGTCGGAAAACGCGGCCGTCAAATCGCCTCCCATTACGCTCACGCATGTAGCGCCGCCGCCGCCAATGGCGACCGCACCGCCTCCGCCGCTGGTGGTGGCGATTACGGGCGGTGCGTTGCCGCCGCCGCGCGGCTTCAGCAAAAAGCCAGGACTGTTCGGACCCGGTGGGCCACTTTGACTGGAAAGCTGGCTGCGAATTGAGGGAGGACGTACCTAAATTAACGTTCAACAATTTGATTTTTCAACTGCTAAATTCTTCTACTGTTTAAAATTTCAAAATATTATCAACATAAATTAGGGTTCTTACATGTTATCGGTCCGCCAAAAAATTTTTTGCTCATGTTTTTTTAGGTTTTCTGGCACGGAGAATTTATTAGTGTTTCTTACTGATTTTGTTGTTTTTGTGCAGTTTTTGACACTTTCGAAAAATAATTTTACAACATAATTCTAAGCAAACAAAAGAACGATAAATAATTAACAATTAGACGGGCCAAAATTCGGCGATTTCTTGCAAAATGACGGTAAAAGGATCGGGCCAAATGTCAAAAACTGCACAAAAACAACTAAATTAGTAAGAGACGTTATTAAATTCGAATTCTCCGTGCCAGAAGACCTAAAAAAACATGAACAAACAAATTTTTTTGGGGGTCCGATAACCCGTAAGAACCTAAATTAGATATTACAGTTTTCATGTGACTATTAAGACAATATTTAAAAAATTGCCAAAGGCGACTGTGGTTGAGGGCTTTGGCTCCGGCTGCAATCGCGTGAAGTGCCTTTGACGCGACGCGTTACCGCGATTGTCATCTGCTTGAAGCGACTTTTTGTGCCGCAGCCCTCCGTAGACGAGGAGGACTCCGTGGGCCGGGGATTACTGGGAATCGACTGATTTACTCCTACAATACGTAATTGTTAAATTAAAAAATAAATTCTTAAAAAATAAAATCTCAACAAAAAAAGAAAAAAAATTGAATTTTAACCAAAAATTCAAAAAAGAGAGCTAATAACAAACCTAAGTTCTTCCATTTCTCGACACGGCCACCGAACGCCTGCAACGCCTCAACGGGACGCGGTCCCACCGCGCGCTTAAATTCATTGAAAGTGTCGCGTTCGCACTCATTGTAAAGCTGGAGATAGAGTTTCTTTAGCCACATTACCCGACGATCTGGATTTCGACTTTGGTATTGT
This sequence comes from Deladenus siricidicola, assembly GCA_009724625.1. NCBI lineage: Eukaryota > Metazoa > Nematoda > Chromadorea > Rhabditida > Sphaerulariidae > Deladenus > Deladenus siricidicola. The sequence continues at coordinate 121,083 of SAUE01000197.1, forward strand.
ATACATCGTACGATCTAAACACAATCCATTGTTAAATAATTTTTTGATGTATAAATCATACTTCGGCAAGGGGGAGGGGTCCAAAATTTTTTGCGCGATTGTCTAAATTTTCAAACTCTCATATCTCGGCTCCCAGACGTCGGGGGACAAAACTGAGTATGTTTTTGGAACGCTCTCGACGAGCTCTTATATAATACTTCTCTAAAATTTTCAAAAAAACTTTTATTGAAAAGGTCGAACAAAAATTTTTATCCATCGCGCCTTTGCACGATGAAAAAATAGGCATTTTTCCTTTAATTTGCTCGCTTTTTTCCTTCCTTTTTCCACACGCCAAAAAAAATTTTTACCTTGGTCCACCCTTTGGTCATTTTTGGCCTTCGGCCATTTTGCGCGATGTTTTCTAATGTTTGACCCCGTGCGGCGCGATGGGGGAGGGTCCGACCCCCCCTTGCCTGAGTATGGTTAATACGTATTGTAAAAATTTAATTCAATTTTATAAAGTATATTCAAATTGGCCCTCAAGCATCTTCTAAAAAGCAAAAATCATGAAAGACCTTTTGAAGACCCGTCGTCCAGTATTGAGCTATTTGTTGAGGCGCAAGAAAATATAAAAATTCGTTGTCGTTTAAAGTACATCCAAAATTAATTGTCCAGCAGTTCACTGAAATTTCAAATAAAAAATGTTAAGTTTTTAACCAATTAAAAAAAAGTTACATACCCGGAACGGACATCTCCTCCATGCTATGACGTCTATATATTGCCTAAAAATGAATAAAAAATCAATAAATTCAGTGATTATATTTATATATATGTTTACCTCTATGTCCAGGTCGTACGAATCCACACATTCCACGGCCTTAATAAAGGTTGTTCGAATAAATCCCTCATCGAGAGCCGCTAGCGCTGAGCCGGGAGGTCGCGGCTGAGGGCAGGACGAGGAGCCCTGCGAGGAAAATTTACTCACGTCCGACATATTCTGAAGATTGGCGGCCGTCTTTGCGGTGATCGTCGAATCCTGAAAAAAGAAGATTGATGAATATATTTGAAAGAGTAAGCCAAAATTATGAGAAATGTATTCACACGTTCATAATTAGATACTGTAGCCACATAAGATACATTATGTCATCCTATATACGGGAAAAAAGTGCCGTGATACTTACGGAGTCTACAAAACTTACCGTAATCAACCTCTAACCTAATGACATTTAAAAAAAAGTAAAAAACAAGTGAGACACACCAATAAAATATATTCAAAAAACATTTAAAGCAAAATTTAATTCGCTTTACAATCTATTACTTTCTATTTCAAATTGAACTTAATAATTTCAAAGCCTTATAGTGCTGAACTCACCTTTTCACGCCCATCCTTCCCGCCGAAATAGCTTCTGTGCCAGGACACTGTGCTACAGCTAGCGTCGAGCACCATTCGACACAGCACGCTGCGGCCCGAGTCCGGATCGTAGTGAATGACGGTCGTGCCGTGCTGTAGCCGCTGAATCATGTCCAAGTCGAAGTTGGCGGAAGTGAGCGGAATCAGCGTGACGCCGTGCGCGGAGCCGGCCACTGGCTGTACCGGCTCGTACGGCTTCACTTCCAAATGCTGTAGTTGAGGATGTTGGGGAAGTTGTTGTTGTTGTGGATCTTGGTTCTGGCAGGATTGTTGTTGCTGCTGCTGTTGGTAGTTTTGAGCTGCTTGTTCAGCGGCGGGAATTGCTAAAAAATAATAAAAAACCATTAAATAAAACAAATAACAAATTAATTTTCGCCATTTATTTTTTACTACAAAATTCACATCCGTAATCTTTAAATGTTAGAGAATATATGTAGTAATCATTTAGTAGTAATTTCCAAAAAAAAGGTTCAAACCATATAAGACTATGGCCTTAAATCTTTATCGTAAAAATTGTGAAAGTTATTATAGAGTCCAGTAGCAAACTCAAGAAGGTTTAAAAAAGCGAAAGCTGTATATATTTATATATATACATATCAGGGGTGCTACGAAAATAATTTTTCAATTTCGTAAATCGTAAATTTTCAAGACCTCGAAATTTCGTAAATCGTAAATTTTTGCTCAAAAAAGCCGTAAATGTCATAAATGTCGTAAATTTTCAAATTTCGATTGAAATGTGCATTTTTTTCAAATTTTTTCCTAATTTTTTTTTCAAGAAGGTTCTGTTCATTTTGCTTTTTTTGCTGTTTTTATTTTTATCTGACCGTTTTTGAATTCGTCAACTTTCTTTTTCCACTAATATCGACATTTTCGCGCCAATTCGAACGCATATTGAGTTTTAAAAAATGTAAATTTTCTTGGAAAATGTTGAAAAATTTACGAAAATCGGCCGATTTTCGTAAATCGTAAATTTTGGGCCGAAAAAGCCGTAAATACGTAAATCGTAAATGTTAGCATCCCTGATACATAATATATATGTATTTACGAAATTGTTTAAAACATTAAAAGTTATCGCCATTTATTAGTAGCGTCGAAAAAAACACCCCTAACGTTGAAAACCAACATGTATGTAATTTTTAAACTTTTTAGCTCTTTCATATAAAAATTTGAATGTAAAAAAATTCATAAAATATATAGCCACCGGTGCCATTCGGACTCTCGATCAGCAGCGGCGGCGTTTCCACATAGCGAATTAATTGCTTGTGATGATTGTGGAAGGTCTCCAAATTGTCGAGAATGATGCCGACCAAATTGATCTTATCCGTGTTCAAAAGACCGCCCACACTGATATTCGAAGAGAAGTGATCATCCCCGTTCACGTCGCTCAGAAACTGAAAGTGCAAAAAAATTTCATCGAAAAATTAGTTAATTAAAAAAGTTAGTTATGTAAAAAAATTAAAAATTTAATTAAAAAATTTTTTGTTTGCCAGTTTTTTTGTCTTCAGTGTCAGTATTATGATCAAAAATCCGAGTAATTTTATAAAATGTTATTATTCGAATTTTATGAAGAGATTCAATTGAAAAAATTTCATTAAGAAAAAAACAAAAGTTCAATTTTTACATAAAACCAGTAGCGGGACCAGATAGGATTAAAGGAAGAAGGGTACCAGTAGCGGACCCAGGGTGTTAGAGGGTACCCCATAAAGACCTTTTTTAACGTTTTTTAAGAAATTTTCGAATTTTTTAAAGACTTTTTAGTGCCAAAATAAAGAGCTCGTCGAAAGTGTTCCAAAAACACCATTAATTTTGACCACCGATCTCTGTAAACTGAAATATAAACATTTGAATTTTTTAAATTCTTGAGTCTTCCTTCCCCCTGGAAAATTTCTGAGCCCGCCAATGCATAGAACAAATAAAGGATTTCCAAAAAATCTCTTCTCATGACGCCGGACAAAAATTTTTTTTCATTTTTCTCTCTAAACACAGAATACCTTAAGCTTGTCAGTCTCGCCGCTATTGCCAATGACGTTCGGAATTTTTCTTTCATTTTTGCTTTATTTTTCTATGCACCAAAATTTTTTTACCTTGGTCCCCTCTTTGGTAACTTTTTATATTTTCATTTTTATAACACTTTAAACACAAAATACCTTAAGCTTGTCAGTCTCGCCGCTATTGCCAATGACGACAACGTTCGGAATGTCGTTGACAATCGCGTACAAATCGCGCAAAAATGTGCCAAAGAACGGAATGACTCGGCACTGGGGCATCCGGAGAGCTCTTTGCACGGTCTCGAGATAGAGTGGATGGGGCGCGGCCGAGTCGCTGGCCGGCAGCAAAATGTCCACAAACTGAAAAGTTTAAATATTATTTCATGTTCAAGCTTGAACGGTACAGTAAGATTTAATGGTAAGATTCGACATTTTGGCGATAAGATTTGAAAAAATTAATAAAATCATTCCAGTTTAATTAAAATTAAATAGAAAATTAAATAATTGGAGAAGTTAAAAAAAATTTAAAATAAAAAAAAATTTGCATAGTTTTTTCCAAAATAAAATTTGACCGGAAAATCAATTTTATAGCTTCAATATTTTTTATTCAAAACACTGAGCGAGCTTAAATAATTGTAAAAAACCAAAAGTCCGAAAACATTCGCAAAAAAAAGGACCTCCTCATAGCGCTGGCGCTCCTCGTGCTTCAGAGACAGCCAAAACGGCCGCAATTTGTTGCTCTTTAGGCCCATCAAAATTTCGACGGCGGCATTAAAATTGCCTGGAAATTGGAGAAAACATTATATATTTTTGAAAGTAGTTATTTAATTTGCCTCCCACCTCCCCTCGTGACAGTGACCAGAAATTTACAAACTAAAATTTTTTGTCTAAAATATTTATAATTTTTTTCACCACCCAAAGCAACTGTTATATTTTCCTCGATTAATTTTTTCCATGTGCTAAAAGAATCGCCAACAAAATTTCTCCACGAGAAAAATCCACCCCACCCTCTGGCGACGCCATTCTGATCATATATAGATTAAAAAAATCGGTTTGAACACATTTTGTCTAGTAATCATTTGGCATAATTTCTTTACGAAGTTATGCATTATTTCAAACTTTGGACTTTCTAGCCGCCTTGAAAGCTTAGAAAAAGTTCTCCACCCTCGCTCACATGTAAAAAATGTCAAAAACAGCAAAATACAAATATTGTAAAAAATACGAATTTTTAAATGAGAAAAAAGGCAAATAGTAAAAAATGTCAAAAAATCAGGAAAGTTCCGAAAACCCAGTGCAGGACGTTTGGCGCCATATTTAATGTTTTTGCAAAAGAATTCAAAATTTTTTATATAACATATACAACCTGCGCCAAGGCTCAGGCTCCGCATACTACGAGACTTGCTTAAACGTCGAAGGCTTAGCTTAAGCCTAAGACTCAGACTCCACATATTACAGTACTTTATGTAATGTTTTTTACATAAAATCGTTATATAAATTAGTTGGCGCCGAAACGTCTCGGCGACGAAACATCCTGCTCCCTCCTCAAAAACCTACCAATATTCCAGCATGTGTCAATCACTCGAATAATCGCGACAAGACAATTCTTTCGCTCCTCGTGCGTCGGCTGACTGATTATGACGTGCGTAATCCACGAACTCACCTCTGACAAACGCTTCACCAGATTGCGCACCGGACTCGGGTTGTCCGCTATCGGAATCGAGGCCAGGTCGCAGCCCACATAGCGAATAAAGTCGATTGGCGCAATGCCGTAGAACAACTGGTATTCGGTGGTAGAGAGCTTAAACGATTTTTTTTATTTCATTTTTATTAGGTTAATAAAAAAAAAGCTTTCAAAACAATCTTTTAGTAACAATTTTTTTTGGTACAATCTTTTAAAAGAATGTTTCAAATTTTTGGAACCAAAAAAATTATAAAATATAATAAATTATGATTAGGATATTCTTAACTAATAACTCATGATTAATGACATCATTCAAATGATTTTGTCATGAAAAAATTAAAACAGTAAATTCAAAAAATAAATGCAATTACGTTTCATAAATATTCTTTGCAAATTAAAATTTCTAAAAAGTAAGCCAAGATTACATGTTTTTAGAAAAAAGTTTTCAACAACTTTTTTGATTACTGTCAAAACGAGCCTCATTCAAAAATAAAAGATTCAAAGATTTGAAATTGTTATTTAGGTGAAAGGGCATGCCCCTCACTGAGAAACGTTTTGCGTTTTTTAAATAAAACAGAGGTAAAATTAAAAATTTTTGGATCTTGCCGCAAAATTTGATACAAACCATACCTCACCCCCACCTCTGTGAACATATTTTAAAGCAACCGAATGGTGTACTCCATACAAGACAAGTCTACAAGAGGCCCCACCCGAGTTAAAA
>SAUE01000198.1:7141-25356 GCA_009724625.1 Deladenus siricidicola
GACAGCTCACTTTATTCCGTCTTTCCAGCCGGCCAATCTCATCAAAGAGTCTATTCAAGGTGGTCGAACGGATTTGATTTCGGAGGTAATTTTAATAATTTTTTTATAAATTGGTAAGCAAAAAATTTTCGGGATGTACTCAAAAATGAAGAAATTATTACTTTAACATTTATTAAGCTTTTGTTAGTTTTAAGGTTTTTTTTAAATATTTTTGTTAGCTTTTTTAAATTGAAAAATTTATTTTTTAGATGCTCGAAGAGTCCTTGATGGATTGTGGGGAGGAGGTCAGCAGTCCTTCTACTTCGTTCAATCATTCTATTTTCACAACCGGCATCAGCGATATATCCAGTATTTTAATTTTTTAATTTCTATAAGATGGAAATTTTCCAAAGATTGGTTTTATTATGGGATTTAGAGATTTTTTGTGCTCATATAACATTTGCAGATTTCAATATAAATTCGTCGTCATTCCATGCTGGTGGGAATGAAAGTGGCGATGTCGTCGATCAGTCGTTGCCTAACGACGGCGACGACTCATCGGTCTTTGATGACGGCCGACGTTTGAGTTGCGCCACGTGCGGGCCGAATACCGACCATATTGTGATGAGCGGCGATGTGGAGCCTTCCCCCATTTACGTTCTACCAGCGCCCAAAATACGTAAATTTTCACTCCCTATTAGAATTTATTAAGTTTTCATCGGTTTATTTTGTACATATTTATTTGGTTGGTTTTGAATAATAATTTCCTTGCAGTACATAACAATGAAAATTCGCCGTCCGTAGAGGCTGGACTTCGCCGTTCCAAGCGCAATCGGTTGCCAAGGCTCAATGTTTTGCAGAGGCCAATCTACGAACGCGATTTGGAAGGAAGTAAGTATTTGGTTTTGGTGGATGGGAATATAGTTCTTAGAAAATTTATCTTTGGATATCATATGTTATTTAGATTTGAATTTGGTCGGGGCGACCGAAGCGATTGTGAACGACAGAATGTTGAAAAAATATCGGGTTGGTGATCCAATTGCGGCGGCGGACAAGGACCATGATATGAAAAGTAACCTATCAAATTTTACATTTTGTTAATTTTCTACAAAATACCGTGTTGTTTAGAGCGAAAGATGTTGGAGCGCGAAAAGAAGAAGCTTTTGAGGACTCGTCAACAGGTCGACATTGAATGAATATTCACCCTTTTTTTTAATCTTTTCAAATGTATGTTTCTTTTGATTGTTTTTTTTTCTTTTTCATCGAATTTAATTATGCTGAATTGTCGGGCTCAGTCTTGCCAGGTTTGGAGTGTCAAAAGCATTTTAATGGAATAGCTTTTGATTGAGATTGTCTTAATTCTTCTTTTTTGAATTTATATTTTTTGGCTCCAAACATGGACATTTCATGCTTGCTTTTGTAAAACTTTATTTTCGGTACTTATTGTAACCTTGCCGTTGCTTTGGTTCTAGTAAACTAATTTTACGTTATTTTTTATTGCAAATATTCTACTAAAAATGTGCAAAAAATAGTAAAAAAAATTCAGGCCACGACTTTTACGATGAATAGGTTTTTGTGGTTACGCCGACTAAGCGTTTTATATTTCTGTATAACGTAGTAGCAATCAGGCTTGGTTAAACGATGCAGTTCTAGACGTCGTAGCGTTAAAATGTTAGAAATTAAAATTTTCTGTTTCGGGTCATAATTCTTTAAGTGGATGCGATCGGAAGCTAAAAAGACTTTTCTCGTCGTCACGGGCTATTGTTTGACACCCAAACGGAGCCATTTAGGGCTATTCCCATATTCGCCTAAAACTCCTATATTTTACATCATGCGTTATTTATTGCTGCAAATGCATATTCTATTAAAATATATAAAAATTGCATGGGCATTGGGTTAGTTTTTTTTAAATATTAATTTATGTATAAATATTTATAAAATGTTATATATATTATTTTATATTATAAAATATAAAACCCTGCTCTCGGGTTAGGCTGCGTCAAAATAGTCTTTTTATCTTGTCTGATTTATTTTACTTGCGCAATTTGACAATATTTATAAACTGAAATTTACAAGATCTGCAAATATCGATGCAAGATCTGCAAATGTCGGTGCGCAAAAAATTGATAAATTCGCCAATTCAAGTATTTTGGGTTTGTGCATAAAATAAGAATGTTTGATTTGAATGTTTCCAAGCAACTGTTGTGATTTTTAATCTGCTCCAAATTCCAATTGCACAATGTACAAGTCTGCTTGCAAAATTACAGAAAACGAATTTTCAAACAATTTAATACATAAAAGGGTGAATTTTTACGGACGGGAGTTTTCAAGGTCTTCGGTTTTCTTCATCTTACATAACATTTTGGGTGAAAGTTTGTGCATTGTCCCATTTCCATCGGTTGTCAATTATCACTCCTTCGAGGTCAATCTCACTTTCACTTCGAAAATACATTTGAGATTTTTTGCGATTTTCGATTTCAACGGAGTTTTTTGCTGAATTGTGAAAAATTAATTTTAAAATGCTTATTTTAATGTCACTATTTATGCTATTCACAACGCTTATACACATAAATTCGACCTCTACAGTATTGCGTAAATTTGTTCACGAGAATGGATTGAAAGGTGAATTAAAAAAATCTTTGGTCTCTTTCAAACAATTATGAATGCCAAAAATTTAGAATTTGTAATAGCGAAGATGATAAAGAGGAACAATTGTTCCTGCTCGTGTAATTGCATTCCTAATGGAATTTCACTGGACGTTGGCCTACCACAAGCGCCGTCCATACCGCAAGAATTTCTCTCAAAGGCATCCCCAAAACAACGTACGTGCTAATATGCATTATGATCATTGTTTTTAATGGTCATCACTTTTGTAATACTTTAGATTTCAAAATTGTAAAGGAAATTCGAAAGAATAAGTGCAGTTGTTCCTGTATTTGTGCCCCAGCAGCCACAACCAAAGCAGCAGAAAATACTCATTCATCGACTGTTACTGAAAAATCGTCCACTGTCGCTACTACGGTAGCTCTAACAGAAAAATGTAAATTTTAATGATATCCGTTATAAAAATTGACATACAAGCAGTGATTGGAAAAAGTTCATGAACTGAACTTTTTTCTCGGAAAAAACTTTTTTCATGAACCAAAAAAGTTCCTGGCCATGCGAACTTTTTTCCAGTTCTTGAAAACAAAAACTTTTTTCATTTCCTTTTTCCCATTTGTGGAATTGAAAAAAGTTCCGATCGCCAGGAACTTTTTTTATGGAATTGAAAAAAGTTCCGGTTACCAAGAACTTTTTTTTTCGGAACTGAAAAAAGTTCTCTTCGCCGAGAACTTTTTTTTCTTGAACCGAGTTCATGCCATGAACTTCTTTCATTAGTTTTTTCCAATCACTTAGTAAATCTCATTCATACAAGTAAAATCATTCATCTCGCATAAAATTTATTATTTTCAGCCACTTCTAATTTATCGACAACGATCTCCTTAAATGGAAATAAAGTCGAGGAAAATCAGGATGCGACTAACGATGATATTGATAATTTGTTATCAACGACTAAATTAATGGAGGAAATTTTGATAAGCACTCCGTTATCTGAACATCCTTCTAATCCCCCTCTTTCAACATCACCGATTCAAACTACGACAGAATCTAGCGGTGATACGGTAACGACATCAACTACCAAAACGTTCATTACTACGTCTACTAGGCCAACAAACGATGAAATAAAGCAATCAGAATTCGGAAGCTCGCCGTTGACAGTACCACCAACGTTTGTCCCAAAAGAAACGGATTCTCATTCATCTAAGAACCCCACAACTTCAACTACAAACTCTCAATCAACTTCGACTTCAAACATCATAAGTACAAAAGCAAAATATATTACAGGAGAAAGCGTCACTTCTACATCGAGTACGGACCATAACACCTACATATGGACGACAATTCGACCGCTAACCTCACAGATGCACTTAACTACCTCACCTATCAATGGCTCCAGCAGTACTTTAATAAATATAAGCGAAGGTGAACTCTCTACAGAATCTACTGTTTCGAAATCGGGGCCAATGACGCTCAGCCCGCAATTTAAGGCCAAAGTTGCAAATTTGTTGAATAGATTAAAAGAACAACTCCTAAAACTGCAGCAATCAGCCTCAACAACGCCTCTGCCTAGCATCTCGGAATTTAATAATATTGCAGAAGACACATTCACAAAAACAACCTGGTCAGCTCCAGCAGAGGGGATCGAAGTTGAGGAAGAATTAACTAGTGTTCCGCAGTCTACACAATGGTCAAAAGCAAGTGAAATTACAAATTCGGCAAACGAATTTGCCAAAGCAAAACAAATGTTGCATAATTTGAAAGAAAAAATTGAACAATTAAAGGCGCAGGCCAACAATGACGAAATGGCCGAATCAATTTCGATGCTGGAAGAAATTGAGAATGATCATTTTTCCGCATCATCGACACTCACTCCGATTACTTCCACCGTACCTTCATCGTCGACACCAGTTCCGATTTCTTCTACAGTATCTTCGTCGTCGACACCAGCTCCGATTTCTTCTACCGTACCTTTTTCATCGACATCCGCATCCGCACCGATCACATATAGTGAACCTCTAACGTCAACATCCGTTCCTGTAACTTCAGAAGAAATAACATCTACATATATTATAACCACCATACCTACACAAACGTCAGTTGGTGCAACATTTTCTACCATCTATCCGGAAATTCTGTTTCTATCATCAGCCTCCACAGTAGGTCCCTCATCATCCACTGTAGGCTCCTCATCCTCTACAGTAAGCCCCTCAGCCTCTACAACAGGCTCCTCAACCTCGACAGTAGGCGCCTCATCCGCCACAGCAGTCCTCTCAGCCTCTACAGTAAGCCTCTCAGCCCCCACAGCAGGCCCCTCATCCTCCACAGTAGGCCATGTTATAAGTGTTTCAACACCAAAAACAGAACTAATATCATCAATGTCTACTGAACAGTCTGTACAACATATTGAAACAACATCGGTTAGCACCACTATCGGAGGAAATTGGAAAGACAAGGACACTACGACAGAATCGATAAAACCAACAACTAGTAAAATTACATCAACATCGTCTTCCACTACAACAGTAGAAATTGAAACAGAATCAACTGTTAAATATGATAGCACAACTTTCACCGCGACTACAAGTCTAGAAGTTACTACGGCGTCAACAGCTACGAGTTCAACAGAATCCAGGCAAGTCTCAAGTTCGACAGAGACAATATCGTCTATTGGTACGTCTTCGCCAATAAACTCTTCAACAAATACGCCTAATTCGGTCACACCAGCGGTTTTGCCCACGATCAACGTTTCTGCTGAAAAAATGCTCGAGGCTTTTAAAAATTCAAAGCCTTTGACAACCACATTTGGCACAACTACTGTTATCGCGTCAACTACGTCGTCAGACTTTTCTTCTACATCATCAAAAGAAACTAATATCGTAGAGGATGAAGATACCTTTACAGAATCATTCATGAACGATGGACATAATGACGAAAATGAATTTGAAATACATAATGATCTCACAACAGAATCTTCAAGCACGTCCACTTCAGTTGAAAATACGGAAACAATATCAAATACTTACACTACACAAGAAGTCACCTTTACTCTTCCCTCCGGTTCTAGTTCTTTAAGCACAACAAGTACGACAACTGCGGATGAATCGGAAGAATCTGAAGAAGTAACTTTAGTCCGTTCGAAGACCGTAACCTCGACTCCACAACCGATTAAGCAAATGGAATCTGAAGAAGGTCCAGCATTCGCATTCGTAACAGAACCTGCTGAGGAATCTACTATTTCCATAACATCTTCTGCGCCTGTAGAATCATCTTCTTCGCAGTTTTCATGGACATTATCGACAACGCAAGCTGAACCAACGAATCCTACACCAACAAAAATTACTACAGATACGACAACTACGACAAATGACGAAATGAACGTTATTCGATTGAGACTAAAACCTATGAATAATAATGTTAGGGAATTCAGCCGATCGACTACAGTACACATTGACGTCGAAAAAGTCGAAGAGAATCCAAGAAAATCAATCAGTGAAACATCTACTGTACTACCTACATCATCCACAGTAAATATACAACACGAAAGAAATTTGCCGATTAATAATGCAGAAAGTGGCAATGACGACAGTCAACGCAAAACGAAGATTTTGCTTCAACCGTCAAATGTCAAAATGAATGTGGAAGAACCTTCTATTCGAAAAGAAACTAGCGTGTATGTTGTTTTTAAAAAGAAAGATATTGGAGAGAGAGTAAGAAAGAGGGAGATGATAATAATTAATGCTACCTATTTATATTAAAAATAGGTTTACGACTCGAGCAACCACCTTAACTGCACAACGAGTTCCGGTTGAAGATCACAATCTAGAGACTTTGGAGAGTAATCTCGCTACAAGATTGGAGCAGGTTGATTTTTCATTTTACTGATTCAATTTTTACACGAATATGTCCAAATAAAAAATAGGCTAGACAATTACGAGAGGAACAGAGGCAATTAGAAATGTTGAACTCTATCCGAAGAGAGTCAACCGCTGACTCCGACACTGCCCTCGAAAATCAACAGCGTCGAAAAGCCATCGAAGCTAAATTGGCACAACTTGCGCAAACCGAACGATGGCATCGTGAGCTAATTCAACGCTACCAGCTTAGGCAACGTGCTATGGCAAATGCTATTGGTGGAAATCGTGGAAATAACGTGAATCAGGTCGATGAACAAATACTACTTCGGAAAGGTATTGTTGAGAGTAATCCTCATGAAAAATTTAATAATTACAGATCATGATGACATAGCGGAATTTTTTGTGATGATTTTTTAAAAATAAAATACATAAGTGGACAAAACACATAAGTGTTTGTAAGAAAAATTGTCTTTAGAAACAACCGCTTTCACTGGCTCAAATACATTATCCACCGCTACAGTAACAACAACAGAGAGCAACCCTGACGAAGGAAACGAGAACGATATACAGCCAAAAAAAGTTAAAATCAGCTGTGAGCCGGTGCGCCGCTTTATCGCCACATTCAAGGTACATGATCCCGTGCAGTGGTTGAAAGAAAATTGCGTAATCGTCAAACAATTTCATCCGACCGCCAGTTGTACGCAAATACAGCACTTGTTATCCGGATGCTTTCAGAATTGAAAGCAACACAATTCATTCAAGTCAGTCAATATTGAATATAGTCATGTATTTATATGAAATAATAAACCTATTTTTGTTGTTCAAAACGAAATTCTGAATTAATGTGGATGTTGTTTTTTTCAAAATATCAAAATAAAGCATGGATAAACACAGCAAACAATTTATTCAATAAGGCCCACTTTAATAAGACATACATAAGAACCTTTGACTGAGAAAGACTAGACCAATATGATAAAATAATTCAAGAAAGTTGCATCCGTGCCGTATCTAGGATTTTGAAATTTTTATAAAAAGATCCAAAATTTATGTTTTTCCCTCCGATTTACTTTCAAAATCCCAAAAATTACTCAATGGAGGACAATGTGAGGCCCCTTCCCCCTAAATACGCCGCTAAGTTGCATACATACCAACAATCAAAATATGATAAAAGTGAGACCAAGAAGAAAGAGCACTTATTTCCAAAAATACTATAAAGGATAACAATATTTCAAAAAGTTGTATGGATTTTATGAAATGTTTTATATAAAAATATTAAATAAGGCAAAAATAAATTGTAGTAGCAAAAAAAAGAAAAATGCTTCAAAATGATACCAATTGGATTAGTATATGTAACGTAGTAATAGAATTAATTTTTGAACGAAGCTAAAAAATTAAGAAAAGAATTAATTTTACTCGATAAAATTAATAATATATATATTTTTGACTACTTTACAAAGCAATTAAGTAAAACCAAACAATTTCAATCTCAACAACAATCAAAATCCCAGCATAAAATTATTCTGTAACGGTGGACAACTTGCTTTTTCGCTCATAAAGTTGGCGATCCGTGGGCTGAATGATCTCCCACTTCTTTTCGGCCGCGTCCAATGCGCGTTGTGCCTGCACTTTCGAGCTGTCGCGCTCTTTGTTGTCCGTCAGTTTCGTAATAGCAATCAGAACGCGGAAAACTTCCGTCTAAAATATTCCCGTTGTGTACATAATTTAACTAATTCAAAAAAGCGAAATTGTCTCAATAAAATATACCATTTTCAAAATTTTAATTTTTAACTCAATAAAAATCAATATTATTAAAATTATTTTAAAAATTGATGTAATATAAATAATCTCAATTGAAACAAAAATTTGTCAAAAAAACAAAAAACGCTAAAAAATATCACAAAACTTACCGCAATGATTTCGCTAGCAACCTTTTCGCTAGACCCCACCATGTTTGCTATTGCCATGAGAACGCGTCGCTGAACTTCGGGATTTTCCGACATGGCCAATTCCATAAATAATTCTGGCCAACTTTTTATTTCATCAAGAATCCGCTGGCAAACGTCCGCATTTTCGGTGAGTAGAGCAAAACCTGCACTTGAGGCCAAACGTAAACGATCCTCTCCCTCGTCACAATAAAGAACCCAAAGCTTTAACCTATCGTTGCCCGGCTAAAAAAATACTATTAACAAAAACTATATATATATATATATATAATGTATGTATATTGCATTCTAAAAATTAAAAAAAATACAATTGCAAAAATATTCAATAAAGATTTTATTTGAAGCAGAATTTGCTTAAATTTCCTATAAAAATTTAAAAAAAATTTGTAAATAAATAAAAATATTAACTCTATAATAATTTTCATTTTTAAATAGATAAAATGTTTTGTTTTAAAATAAAAACAAAAATAAATTCTCATAATCATAGTAAAACAAACCCGAATAAGATCGTTGTAATATTCTTCGAAATACAACAAATTTAACAACAGCTCAGCGGCCGCCGACCGCAGCAGTTCATGATTCACGTCATACCAATATTCCTCGATCTTCGGCACCGCGCGCTCCTTTAAAATGCGCTTGCACAACTTGTCGCCTTTCGAGGCGAGATTAGTAAGTGTGAGCAGTGCGTCGTAATTGGCCTGACCGTCCACTTCCGGATGAAGAAGATCCACCATTGGCTTCACCACTTCGAAACATCGTTGACCTATGACAAGAAACAATTTTAACTATTCTTCCTTCATAAAACGCAACAGACCCCAAAGAATAAAAAAAACAACAATATTTCAAACAAACAAAATAAGAAAACCTGGAAATGCAATATCCGGATCCGAGGATACACCGAGTTTGGCCAATCCGTGCGCCGCCTTCAATTTTCCTTCCGGTGTGCTCTCCTTGTAAAGATTCAACAACAATTTCGCACCTCCCTCACTAATTATTTGTCCTAGAACGAAAAAGTAACTTCATCGTGCTCATATCTCGTACAATAAACACAAATTTCAACTATGCAATAATTTCTTCAAAGAATTAAAAATAATCAAAAAATTGTTTAAAAAACCAACCAGTATGCTCTTGCACAGTAGTAAACGCCAACAAACTCCGCGCCAAGTTCTCAAGCGCGCTTTTACTCTCCGTTTTGGCGATGGCGACACACGCGGTGACCGCGCCGTCTTTGACCAATTTTTTGACGCGTTTCTCCACATGATCGTCCGTATCTTTGGGATGCGTCTCGGGCACGTGGTGTTTCGCGAACTGTGCCAATTTTATCATCTCCTCGTCGATTTTCGGCTTCTCATAAGCATTACACAAATTAACGTAGATAGCGCTTAAGTTGAAAACGCACAGTGCACCAGCGCTCTAAATTTGATAATCGTTAATATAAACATGTGCATAATTACTTTTTAAATAATAAACCACATGAATTAAAAAAACAATTAGATCTTCAATAGCCAACATAAAAAATTGAAAAAAAAATCCAGAATGTGTTTTGAACTGAACAAAATAATGAAAAAACCTTTGCAAGTTGTACGAGTGCCTTCAGTAGCACAGAGTCTTCAACAATAAATTCTTTCACGTCGGCGTCCAGCGACAAATAGGAAAGTCCCTCACAAGCAAACTTTCTCACTTCCACCGAATATTGGTTAATGCCCAAGAGGAAATTTTTGCACCCCGCCGCCAATTTCAATGACGCACCCTCGCCCATCGTCTGCTTGCTGCAATCGTCACCGCCAGCTGATGCACACTTGCAAAGACCCTAAATTTCATTAAAAACAATAAGTAGAAAAATGCAATAGCTAAACAATAAAACATTCAAGAAAAATTATTAAAAATATTTACAAAAAATAAATAAATTTCGTCAAATAATTACTAAAAATACCAAAAAACATATATTGAGGTAAATTGTTTTAGCAAATGAAACGCAAGTCAACTTTTTCTCAACGCATATTTTAAATTAAGCGTACCACGAGTGCTCGAACTTTCACGCCGTCGTCCTTTGAAGCAAAAAGTTTACGTAAAACAGGCAGTACGTTATTAAAAATGGCAGTAACACGTTCGTGTTTGCTCACTGTCAAAACAATCAATTCTACGGCAACGCTCTGAAAAATCCAATTAAAAAGCAATTTCACTTCCTCAGTGATGCAGTTCCTCAACGTCCCGTCCCATTGAATTAAAAAATGTTTCTGCATGCAAAAAATTCTACAAGTAGAAATTGTTGAGCAATTCCCTCATAACATGAAATAGTCAAACTATTAAAAAGTAAAATTTTCTCAAAAGAATATTTTCCTAATCTCTTCGCCCTAAGATGACGAAAATCTAATTCAAAGCCAAAAATATGAAAAAATTACTTGTTGTAGAGCATCGCCTTCGTTCGACGCCATGCTAAGCATCATTGCCGTTATGGTATCGTTCGTCACCAAACTGACGCCAGTTTCCACTGGACCTTGCAAGAGTGTTATTAGAAGAGCGGCCAGCTTAATTCGTCCTTCTCTTGTGCCTATTTCAGTCATCGCACCCCTAAAATAGATTAAAAAATCTTTCCAAAACTATTAATTGTAACTTACTCAAAGAACTGATCAACTTTCTCTTTGAATATAGTACGCCTTGTATCGAACACCATATCGTCATACAAACGTGACAGAAAAATAGCGACGTGTTGGCGTGTTTCGGCCGAGACGGGATAATCGCATTGTTCAGGTATTTGACTAGCCACGTGAAGCAACTTGAACAACCCTAGAAAATCATTATTTTTTCTACAAAAATTTGTCTAAAAATTATTTACACTTTTCAAGAACCAACAAAAAGCCAACCGCGATCCTCAACAAATCGCCAAGACCATCCACGCGGCAAACCGCCATCCATGTGCATAAGATTTTTCAGCAACAAATCCAAGCACGCCTCCCGAACCAACGCGGAATACTTGGGGTCGGTGATAATCTCCTCCAACTCCAAAATAATGCGGACGAGCACGAGTTTGTTTCGTTCGACGACTTCGTTGTTCGGCTTGATCTCCTTACCGCGGTCCATGGCCGCCAGAGCGTTGAAGACGCGCTGAAGGAGCGCCGACGACGCGTCAATGTTTGTGGATTGTTCGCGCGCCGCAAGTAAGCGCGTCAAAGCCGGAGCGCCGATTAATTCCGTCAGTTTTGCGGCCTTAAAAAGTCCAAAATTAATCCACCATAAAGTAATCACTAAAGATCTCAGCACAATACTTTTTTCAACACATTTAAAATAAATTTCGCACAAATCTCAAATCAAACAAAAATTAATGATTTTTGACTTTCTAGAAAAAATTTTCCCTAAAAATTTGATAATGAAAAAAAAGTTTCACTTTAAAATTACAATCTTTTGAATTACAATTTTTTAGTCATTTTTGCTTTAAGAAAATAAAAATTCCGACCATATACGTAACACAAATTACAATTAAACTAGAAATAAGAAAAAATAACCGAAATAAAAAATTCCAACTTGGACTTACACGTTCACTTTTCTTCGCCAATTCGTCAAGCACTCGAATTGCACTAAGCGCAAACTCATCTTCAAATTTGCTGGAATCCTTTATTGTGCCGAGTAATTCCTTTATTACTTTTCCGTCTTGCCACACTTTGAGCGCTCCATCCTCGCATTCCCGGCATAGTACCAACAAGTTGTTAATTCCCTAAACAATCACAGAAAAAGTAAGACCAAGTCTTATAAGGTTTTTTTAAATAAAGTTAAATTCGAATCAAAAACATGACTATACCTTCAACTTTTTTTCAGCGCTATCTTCGTTCGAGAAAGAAAGTTTCAACATTTCTGATACTTTATTGTCCATACTCTCCGCCTTCTTCAACCGCTCGGTATTTTCTTTAACCAACTTTGAGCACAACTCCGTTATCGCTCTAAAAAAGTTCAAAATAATTTAACCAAACAAAAAATTCAACCAAATCCGATCACTCACTTATCTCCGGGCTGAAGTTGTAGTGCTTGCTTTGCGTCCTGGTAGGCGGTGCCAACCTTATCCAATCGCTCTCGCGCAGTCGCCCTTCGATATAAAGCTTTAGCATCATGTGGATCAACTTCCAGTGCTGAAATTATTGCAAGTTATTAAGTATTACAAAAAACAACAAAATATATCAAAAAATGAACATGAATTTTGTTAGCATAATTTTGATACCTTTCGTGCAATCTGATTCGGCGCCCTCAAAATCTTCGAGTCGAAGTCGAGTCATCGCCCGATTTTTGTAAATTGTGACGTATAATGGTGAGGGCTTCGAGTTAAGCTCCAACGCTTGCGTATATAAATCAAGCGCTTTCCGAAAATCGCCAGTCTTAAAGGCACCATTTCCTGCATCTTTGAGCTCTTCCGCGGTTAATTCCGATACATTCACCATCTAAAATAAAAATTATTTGTTTTTTAGCACATCATCAAACAAAATTTGTTTGTGCAACCCTCAAAATTTTTGCTTTGCCCATTTTTTGTGCGATCCCCATCCTATTATGCTTTTCTAATGTAATTTTCTTCGTCAGCCCCTCAAATGGAGACGCTGATAAGTCTTCACAAAATTAAAATTTTTTCAATTTTCTTCTCGAAAATTCTCGTTGATCACAGATTTAGATCGGATAAATATGAAAAGGTTGTTAAGCAGAACATTCAAATAGATGCGTGTTTTGAGAAGAAAACAAAAAGCGGTAAGATTTGAATTCAAAAATAAAAAATTTCGACAAAATAAACGTTTGGAGAATTTAAAGTTGCTTTGCGTTTTATTTTGTGTTTTTTTGTGCAAAATTGTGGATAGTACGGAAACTTTTTTTGCTACAGGGTATTTCAAAAAAAAAATCCCGCTCCATAAAAAAGTCCCGCGCTGAAAACGCAGCTAAAAATCTGAAATTTTTACTGTAGATGCTCCTTGAAATTCTCTTTCATTTTTTTTTAAATTTGCGATTTCATAAAGTTGCTCGTAGACGTTCATTTTAACTGACTGAGATATTGTACAATCTCCGAAGCAGCCTATTTGAAGCATGTTTTTGATTTATAAAAACATTAGTTTTTGACGAAATCGCAAAATTTAAAAAATGAAAGAATTGCAAGGAGCATCTACAGTAAAAATTTCAGATTTTTAGCTGTAATTCCTTTTCTCTCGTACTTGCCATAGTTTGAACAATTTTATTATTCGATTTAAGATTAATTTTTTACTCGATAATGGAATTCACGATACCGGTCTAACCCGCCCCTAGGGGGCCCTCTCCCCCCAAGTTGAATTTTTTGCATAATCCAACAGTTTATCGTTTTTATTTCATTTTTACTTTACTCTTTTCTACGCAACCTTTTTTTTATGGTGGCTTGGATATGTATGGAATTCATCCAAGTGCAACTCTAATAATGATTACGAAAATAATGATAAATAGCTGGAAATTTAGCAACATGGTTGTCGACGTGAACTATGATACAGCGAGGGACAGGATCAAGGACTTTTTGTCCAATTTCTATGTGGAAGATGAGGATGGTTCCAAAACATTTCCTTACGCGGAGCAAATAGAACAAATTGCTCAACGAAACCAAATTCCATTTTATATAGAGTTGGATAACGTTATCGAATTTGATCCAGAGCTGGCCGACTGGATTACAGGCAATACTCAGCGATATCGGAACATATTTTATGAAGTGGCCGACAAACTCATCTCCGAAATATTGGGAGATAACGAGGTTAAAAAAATTAGATGCTTTTTGTGGAAATCATTTTTTTATTGTTTAGCCACCGGTTCGCGACGCTTTGGACGCATTCATCTTCCAACGTCTTTATGCCGATCGAAAGCAAAAACAGTCCGACGGAGAAATGGTGGAAGAGGAGGATGTGCGCAAAAAATATCCGTCTGAGCTAATGCGTCGCTAGTATGTTTAAAATTTTCTTAAGTTCATTTTAATTATAATTAAATTTAGAAAATGTGCTTTTTTGAGTTGAAAAATTGAGTTCTTAACGAATTGTTTTTTATCATCTTGTTGGAATTGGGTGTTGTTTTTTGTAAAGCAAGAACTTTTATGTTGAAGAATGAGAATAGTAATTATTGAGCCGATTTTAGCGAACTGTACTTCAAGACGTCAACCAATTCGAAGCCATTGTCTGTCCGCGATTTGCGCGCCGCGTATGTGGGAAAGTTGGTGACCGTCAGCGGTGTGGTTATTCGATGCACGGAGGTGAAACCGCTTGCTTCGGTTATCACTTATTCATGCGATTCATGTGGTAGCGAAACCTATCAACAGGTTTGCAATTTGTTTGTTGAACACTTTGTTTTACATTTTTTGTATTTTACTCCAATCTTTCATTCATTTTGGGTCTTGCTTTTTCTGCTAAAAATTTTCAAACATTTAGCAATTACTTTTTTATAAATTTGCAAATGTATAGTCGGAATTTTTATTTTTTACGCACGTAGTGGGTTGAAGTTTGAACAAATGAATAAGCAGAATGATTGGCATTTTGTTTTGAATAAATTTCGGATTTGCAGACAAATTTCGCAAATAAATCAAAAAAGTCGCAAATTGTCAACTACAAATTTAAAAAACAACGCCAAAAGTCGTGCAGGGACTATTTAAGCTGTGCTACGTGCGTAAAAAATAAAAATTTCGACTATATATACATATGAATTCTTTTTGGAAATTTACCACTTTTTTGAGCTTTCAGATTACCGGGCCTTCATATACGCCTGCATTCAGTTGCCCGAGTAAGGAGTGTCTTGAAAGTAAGGCGAATGGACGTCTGCTTATGCAAGTTCGCGGCTCAAAGTTCACGAAATTTCAGGAGATTCGCGTCCAAGAATTGGTAGTCAATTTTTTGTGCTCCAAATTGATCAATTACGTAAAATGGTTTAGAGCAGCCAAGTTCCCGTAGGAAGTATTCCCACGGCGATGACCATTTTGTTGACGGGTGAAAATACGCGAAAGGTGATGCCGGGTGATACAGTTACTATTTCTGGTGTTCTGATTCCGCTACTTCGAAGCGGTTTTCGCGAAATGGTCGGCGGTCTGGTCACCGAAGTCTACTTGGACTCTCATGTATGCATTAATAACATTTTATGTGGAGTATTTTGATAAATAATTGTAAAGTTTCTAACATTAAATGAATATTCTTTTAGAATTTTAATGTTATAATGTTTTAGTTTGTTGACAACACTCGCAACGAGGAAGACGATTTGTTGGACGTGGATTTGAACGAGGAGGAGCTAGAACTTTTCAGTGAGGAAAATTTGTATGAGCGTCTCGCCTACAGTATTGCACCAGAAATTTACGGTTATTTGGACGTGAAGAAATCGTTGCTTTTGGCACTTGTGGGTGGCGTCGACAAAAACGCTAACGGAATGAAAATTCGAGGTTTTTTAATGCTAAAAAGTTATTTTGTCTGAATTTGGAATTTTTCCAAGTATTTTTGGTAATTTTGAGATTTAAGTACTTATATTTTTTATATATTTTATTTTTTAAATTAGGTGCGCTGAACATTATTCTCATGGGTGATCCGGGCGTTGCCAAATCCCAACTTCTCGGCTATGTTGATCGACTAGCGTTCCGCAGTCAGTACACGACTGGACGTGGTTCGAGTGGTGTTGGTTTGACCGCTGCGGTCATAAAGGATCCGGTCACGGGCGAAATGGCACTTGAGGGTGGTGCGCTCGTGTTGGCCGATCGAGGCATTTGCTGCATCGACGAGTTCGACAAAATGTTGGATGGCGATCGCACTGCAATTCACGAGGCAATTTTTTATATTATAAATTATATTCTCAACATTGTAGATAAAAAAAGCTCTTGAAATTATGATGGCGTGATTTTTATTTCACTGATGTAAATATTTAATTTTTTTGCTTTTAATTATATTTTATAACTGAAATATTATAGGTGATGGAACAGCAGACAATTTCCATTGCCAAGGCGGGTATTATGACGTCGTTGAATGCGCGCGTGACGATTATTGCCGCCGCCAATCCTGCATTCGGCCGCTACAATCCCAAGCGAACTATCGAGGAGAATATCCAACTTCCGGCCGCGCTGCTTTCTCGATTCGATCTTCTTTGGCTAATTCAGGACATTCCGAACCGTGACTCGGACAAGCGAATCGCCGAGCATATTACGTACGTGCACAGAAAAGGTGAACAACCACTCGTCAACTTCAAGGCGATCGATATGAAGTTGATCAGGTACAAAATGAAGTTTTCTAATCCTTGTTGAAATTATTATATTGATTAGTAAATTTTCATTCAAAGTTATAATTGATTTTGTCGAAGCTTTGTTGTAAATATTTTTATATTACAGAAAGTACGTTGCTTTGTGCAAACGTAAGCAGCCCACCATTCCTGAACCGCTTAAGCAAAAACTCGTCGACGAATACGTGAAGATGAGGAAGGCGGCGTTGAATCAGCGAAACTCTTTGTTCACATCGCCACGAATTTTGCTTGGCGCTATTCGTCTGGCTACGGCGAAGGCACGGCTGCGTCTGTCGGATGTGGTGAATATGGACGACATTAATGAGGCGCTTCGCTTGATGCGAGCATCGAAAGAGTCTCTTCAAACGCATCCGATTTCGAATGAAAAGTTTGTTTTTTGTAATTTTATTTGTTTGCTCTTTTGCACATACGAATTTTTTGTAATGCGAAAATTTATTTATGTGTTAATGTTGAAAAAAATGTCGTACATATGTTTTCATGTTGAATTGTTTTCAGAGCGAAAAACCCGGTGGACATGGCGTTCGACATAATTCGCGATATGCTCATCGAGAATAATCGTGAGCCGGTTCTCATCGATCAAGTCTTCAGCAAATGCAACCAAAAAGGATTGGACGATGAAGTAGTCAACACTTGCATCACCCACTACGAGGCTCTTGGCACGATTCAACGTGACTCCACGGAGAAATATCTGCAATCTGTAGTCAATTGAGGCGTTTGTTTTTTGCCTTCCTTATAACTTGAACTCATTGTTTTCTTATCAACATTTAAATTGGGTACAGTGCGACTTTTTTTCTGTCAATTTTTATCCTTAATTCCTTAGCAAACTGATACAGTTTGCTTAGGATTTTTCCATTCATTTGGGATTGACCTCATGTTTATGCATTCGTTTTTGACCTTTTTCTTGTTTTGATTGTATTTTTCAAAGGTAGATGTTGAACTGAATTTAAGCTCGCAATTTTTGCAATCCTATAACGACGTGATAGGTATTTATGAGTAGTTATGATTCGTTTATTCGGATTTCGAAAATTGAAGCTAAACATTTAGTTTTGTATTCTACCGCTATCATCTAACTTTGTTTATTAATGTGTTTAATAAAAATTTCGGAATTTAATTACTTTTTTGGCGAAACAATCAAAATTAATTTTTATTCATTTTTTATAATATTTAGAATTTTATTTGTTAGATTATAATGCAAAAATTCAGAGCGAAACTGCAAAACGTCAAAAAATTGCGTAGAGCAGCTTTAAATAAATGAAATTCTTCGTTATGGCCGATTATAGACATATACACAGAAAAGATAATTACCGAGGATGTAGCTAGGAATTTTGAAGTTTTGAGAAAAAACTAAATTTGCTACATCTTCGATGATTAGTAAAACATGTGAAATTTAATGCGTAATGAAAGAAAGACTAAAATATTGAACTTTAGCAATTTACAAGCACTCAAATAAAAAAATGAATTTATCTCGAAAATTCGTGTGGTGCACGATTCGTGTTCGAAAGCCCAAATTTGGAGTATTTTTTTTTTTTTTTTTAAATTTCTTTTAATAGTCTTTCTAATTAAATGCAGTGTTTCCAAATTTTGGCTAAACTTA
>SAUE01000198.1:25366-40199 GCA_009724625.1 Deladenus siricidicola
AAATTTCTTTTAATAGTCTTTCTAATTAAATGCAGTGTTTCCAAATTTTGGCTAAACTTAAATTTCGAATTTCCCGCGCTTTTTTCTGTCGCAGACAGCACTGCGATAACTGGGTTTTGAGCAGTGCTGGGACTTGAATCCGTTTTGAATCCGCTGTTTGAATCCGGAGTCAATCGGATTCAGAACGGATTCAAGTCCCAGCACTGGTTTTGAGCATTTTTGGTTACACAGATCAACATAATTTTTGATGGGCTATCTGCTGACGTATCGATTGTCCTTATTGATGGGAAATCCAGAAAAGCGCGGAAAAGTCGAAATTTAACTTTCGCGAAAATTTGGAAACACTGGTTAACTGTTTCCTCAAGGACCATAATTGCGTTGGTGTAAAAATTAGTTATAAATCTTAATACGGAATATCGTAAAAACTCCGCAAAATGAAAAAATGCATGCTAGAACAACAAATGCAATGCACGGAAAGAAAACAATTCAATTTCGGCCAGAGTAAAAATAAATGTAGAAGCGAAATCTGCCTATTTCAAACAAAAATATCAATGATTACAAGGCCATTAACGGGAGGAAAATAGCGATTTACAAAAATGAGCCAAAAACTAAAGATTTTGAAAAGTAGCCAGCCATAAAAATCAAATAGAAAAATGCTTAGTATGCGTAAAATATACATCATAGACATATGTACTCAAAATCTTAATTTTTCTGGCTAATTTCCAACTTTTCACATTTTACATGATCGCGTTGCTGTGAGAAATTGCGATTGTTACAAATAAAACAAATAGAAAAATCCCTGATATTTAGCAAAGTTGTATTCGACTTTTTATGCTTTGAAAACTGAGCATTCGTGAAGTTGATATTTATGCATAGAATTCCTTTGTGGATGCCTTTTGATAGGCGTAAGAATAATTGGGCGGCTGATGAGGTTCATCGAGAGAGTAGGATCCCTCGTCCTTTTTCCGCATTCTGTACACGATAAACATGACGAGAAGAATCGTCATCAAAACGCCAACGACGGCGCCGCCGCTTACAGCTAAAAATTCATCATTATGTACATAAATATTTTAATTTAAAATACAGTACAGTAAATACACAAAAATATAGTAATATACGGAAATACGCAGAAGAATACAGTAAAATGTGCATTATTTTTTTGATGGAAGATGTCAAAAATGTACCTGCTAAGATTCCGGGTTTGAGCATTTCGAAGGATTCTCCCGCATCTGCAATGTAAGGCGGCTCCGGCTGAGGTATTTGGAGGGGTGGCCTCGTGTTCACAATAACAACTGGTTTTTTTGTAGTGCTTGTAATTTGTGGTAGCCTTGGAACGTATGGTGTTGTGGAAATTATTGCTGTTACCGGAGATGTATTCACCAAAAATGGTGGAATCGAAGAGGTTGTATAAAATGGTCGAGTAAAATGTTCCTCCGTCTGAACATTTGCAATTTAAAATTTTTATAATATTGATAAAGGTTGAAATTTTTATTAGTTAGGTTTTTATTATTTATTGTTACCTGTTTCCTGGTAGAAACAGTCGACGTTGAAGAAGTAAAAGCAGTTGTTGATGTATTTTTTATTGAAATTTTTGACCTGTCTGCTTGAATTGGAATACCCGAACCTTCGATCATATCTATAATTTTTATAAATTAAAGAAAATTAATTTTAGTTTAGGATTTGATTTAGGATTAAAATTCAATTTAGTTTATACTATTTATATTATTTATTCAGCTCACTTCCTGATCCTTCTTCCGTATCTTCATCACCGGGCTCATCGTCAGGACTGGAGCCAGAAGACTGCCATTCTGATTCTTTTGCCGTGCCACCGCCAAAAGCACCGCTTCCTTCAACAATCTAAAAAATTTCACGGGTTTATATTTGAAGTGCATTTGCAATGTAAACTAAATTTTATTTTGAATATATGTATGAATGTCTTATTGCTTACATTGCTTTTAGTCGGAAGTTTGGAGGCGGCATTTGCAACGTTCGTCGCGCTCAGTAGCGGCTGAAAATTTATAGGATAACCTCTATTACCGTATACATATAATAGATACAAGTTGTAAGTAATTCCAATAAATATGTATCAGGGGTGGTGAAATTTGCGATTTGCGGTTTTGTTGCTTTTTTGAGCAAAAATTTGCGATTTGCGAAAAATTGGCCTATTTTTCTCAAATTTTGAAAAAATGGAAACAGTCATTTTTTCAAATTCGCGATGTAAGAGATTCAAATTCGCGAAATTCGCGATGTAGATATCAATAAACGATACGAATTTTTTTATAAAATTTTTTTACAAAATTTTTTTTTGCGATTTACGGTTTTTGCGGCCTTTTTGGGCAAAAATTTGCGATTTGCGAAAATAAAAATTTATTTGCGATTTGCGGTTTTCGCAAATGAAATTTATTTGCAGCCCACCCCTGATATGTATGTATAAGTTATAACAATTGCTATTTTTTAGAAACAATATTACTAGTTTAATAATAAATTCAATAATCAAAAAAATACCAAAAGGCAGATAGTCAATAGCAAATAGCAGCAACAGTATCCGTAACAAAATCTAAAATGCCTTCGACAGTAAACGAGTAGCCTTCTCAGGGAATCATCACTATTCCCCTCACAACGATTCCGCATCGTTGTAAATTTATTCGATTTATGCGAGAGCAGGCCTCCACGAGGTCACCTAGCTAGTTGACATGTTTTGACGAAAACGTTGATGATTTGGTTGAGCGATATTGATTTTTATCGTCGAAGAATATGTGTGATGATCGTTTTTATGATAATCAGATGGTGTTTTATCTTAGACGCCGACGATAATTTTTCATATCTCGAAGAAAGAAATAATTTAAAATATCAACCGCAATTTCTTCTTTAATTTCTAAAACAATATTCATTGAAAAGTGTTAGATCATATTTTTGTTTGAAAAATAGAAATATATTATTTTTGTCTTGTTTTAGTATAAAATGTATATACCAGAATAACATTATGTTTTTTTTTAATTTTTAATATTGGATGATAAAAAACAACGAAAATTTCATTATTAATTAGTAAATTTAGAAATCGATTATTTAAAACTCGCAAACGATCAAAACAACGGAATAAACAAAGGATTTATGAATGAAATGACCTTTACCTTTAATACTAAAGGAACGTTTCAGTTACTTCAATATATGTGTATTTTAATATTTATTTTTCTGTTTATTTTTACAATGTGACGGCAATGAGAAAGCAAATTCAAGTCACAATATTATTTCTGAGCATCATCATGTTCAATGTCCACTACATCATCATTTTTGCCATTCCCCAGAATTTTATCTCTGCATCTCTCAACTCTTGCCACTGTCTCTCATTCTTTATTTTCTATACCATCGCCTTCTCTCTCATTCCTGTAATTTTTACCATCTGAACAAAAAAAAACTTCGAAATGTATATATATATATAGAATGTAAATGCATATATGTAACAATTTCATTAAATAAAAAATTTCGTCATAAAAATTTCGGGGAAATGAAAAGAATATAAATTTGCAACGGAAAACGAGTAAATTCAAGGTGAAATATGCAATAAAGTGCGCAAACAGACGGATCATATAGCCGAAATGATTTCATTGTAAGAGGAATGTAAAATTCAAAATTTACATTTTCTTCCTTTTCCACTTACGTACATATATATGTATGCATATGTATGTATGCATATTTGCTTCTATACAATCGCTCTCATTCACTAGCACATATTCGAAGCAGGCACAACCCATAACAAAACGTAACAGAAGGCAAGCAAAGACACAAAGAATAATGGTAGACCAACGGCGATTTTCTCTAAGCCTCGTTTTATTATCAAAATTTGTCTAACATTTAATTAATGCATTTTTCTCTCTTGAGAAATACTACAGCCATTCTGACCATATTCCATTCATTTTTATGGTTGAAAAGTATCTCGACGACTCTCTGTTTTATGAGAAATCTGCGCTTCCCTTCCATGTCTTCGAATTTTGCAATATATTGCAAATGAATTCTCTTCCTTTACCAAGGTTTTATTGCTATCGCACTCATTTTCTTTTCTTCTTTTCTTCACTCCTCGAATTTTCAGCCTTCGGCTTTTCTCAACGATTTCGTAAAGTATTCGCCCATTCGTTTCTGGGTCAAAGCAGTCTGCCGTTTGCATGGCATATTCGTGTTTTTCTCCTATGTGTCTGGATTTCGCAGAAGCACGGATTTCGCGGGCACTTTCATTTCCATTTCCCTTTTTAACGGTCTTGTAGTTCTCACTTTGTGCACTTTTCGCTTTCCCATTCTTCGGTGTGTTTTGTTGGCCTGTCAGAATGGGGATATCTTTGCGGAGCGTGCGAAGCGAAACAAAAAATTGGGCCGATTTACACTACGAATTAGAGCTATTATAAACAATTATTGATTATTTTCTTCAGCCAAGCATACGCATAATAAGTGTATATTCTTCATTACGATTGCTTTTGGAATCTTGCTTAGTCGCCTCCTTCTCTCCTTTTTTCCGAATGCGATGTTTTCATAACCTACACAAAACAACTAAATAATCACAGTGAAGAAGAGCACAACAAAAACACGAAATGCGTTGAATAAATTAAACTTGCTCTTCAAGATTGTTTCCTTTGTGCCAAGCTCAGAAAGCATTATGGCGTTTTTTTATTAATAATATGACAAACGCAATGATCATATCCGATGATAAATAACTGAACGGATGAAAATTTATGCAAAATAATCACAAAACAAAATATTCAAATTTAAAACCCATTCTGCATAAAGCGCGTCATTGTACAAACAATTTTACACATCATTTAACCGGCTTGGTTTGGTCAAAGAAATTGTATATAAATTGTTTTCATAATAAATTATGGGAAAATGCACTCGAAGATAGCTTGCCATTTTAGCGAGAAAAAAATGCTAAATGTCACTCACTGAGCCTCTTGCAGTGTGTTAAAAGTTTCTAAAAAGAAAATTAAAGCCCATAAAATTAATGACAAAAATTCAATAAAACTAATGGCAAAACTAATCATGAAATACTTTTTTTATTGTTGAAAATTCGCCACGGGAAGCGAGTTTTACATGTATGTTTGTATGTTAAGCAAGGCACGAATGAGGCGGAAAATAAAATGGAACGAGATCCTTGCAAATTTTTCAGTCCCCCGGTTTAATTTGAAGTCAATTGAGGCACTAAACCGGAAATTTTCGCAAAATACTGTCATAATTGAAATGTGTGAATACGAATTTTTTACTTTTTATTTAGCCGAAATTCCTTACACCGAAATATATAATAAAAATTAATTTAATTTATAAAGAAAAAATACAAATAAAAAATTATGCAAAAGAAATGTCAAAATAAAATAAAATAAAATAGTGTAATATGGTACAGTTTTACGTTATTTTGTCAAAAAAATTACTCAAAATGACGTTATTTATCTGTTGACTTCTTATATAAAAAATTTATTCTAAAACTTTTTTTTCGAAAATCTTGGCTTGTCATCAAATTGGATGAACCCTGCTCTTAAAATCGAAAAATTTGGAGTTATGATTGGATCCAATAGACTTTGAATACGGCACAAATTATCAAATTAATTTCGGATTGAAAGCCATGTTGATTGAATATGGTAAGAATATTAAAAATTTAGTATTTCGTCATGTTATTGGAAATTAGGATTCCTAGATCAGCAGAAATTTGTAAGAAATCATCACTAGCAAAAGTGACCGTAATAGTGTATTACTGTATTATAGTCACTAATATTGTAGTACTGTAGTATGCATTACAGTGTAAACTCCATCACAGTAGTATGCATTTTTGAATTTGAAATTAAAAATGGCGCAAATAATATTATTCAAAAATTAGTATTGAAAACTGTGCAACTCAACCATTTTTTTTCAGTGAAATATTTCATGAATAAAGGTCGTAAAATAAGTTTCCATTTCACGAGTTAAAATGGTAAAGTGAAACAATTCATTTCAAGCTGAAATTTTTAAGTTGAAATGAAAGTGAAATAATTTTAAATTTGCGCAAAAATAAACATGACTTTTGAATAGCTTCTTTTCCAAAAATCTACAAGAAAAATAATCCATAAATATATGGATTATTTTTCTTGTAAATTATAAGTTGATAATTTCTCATCAGTGCTGGGACTTGAATCCGTTTTGAATCCGATTGAATTCAACAGCGGATTCAACAGCGGATTCAAACAGCGGATTCAAAAGTTTGAGGCTTTACAACTTTGTCAATTTGTATGTTTTGTATACAAATAAATATACCATTCGATTCGNAAATCCTGGTTTTTCCTAAATAACTTGCTCAGTTTTTCATAAAAACCGAATTTGACCACGTATAAAGAGAGATCTCATCAAGGCGAATCGAATGGTATATTTATTTGTATACAAAACATACAAATTGACAAAGTTGTAAAGCCTCTAACTTTTGAATCCGCTGTTTGAATCCGGATTCAATCGGATTCAAAACGCATTCAAGTCCCAGCACTGTTTCTCATGCAAATGCGAGTTTTTTATGGAAATTTTCTATTATGTACCTTAAGTTTATACACAAATGTACAATTTCTGTTAGTTAGGTGTTATTTTTTGAAATATTTTATTATTGCCGATTTCGGTGTGAAATACAATTTTTGATTTACCGTCCATTAGTGTATCATTTATGTCTAAGGGCTCTTCTTATGGTCGAATAATTTAGTGAAATGAACGACGATGAATGTGGCGCTCTACCGAAATTTAACGATATCAGAAAAATTGGCGAGGGAACGTATGGTATTGTTTATAAGGCATTCAGCGTGAAAAACAATTGTACCGTTGCTTTAAAGCAAATTCGGCTGAATCAGTAAGTTTTCGTTTGTTTTGATTTTTTATATATTTTTTATTTTGTATTTATATTAATTCGAGTTTATTTTTACAATTTTCTGAATCTACGGAATTTCTCAAGCATGGAATTTTAGAGGCAATGAAGGTGTACCAAGCACATGCATTCGTGAAATATGTCTTCTCAAAGAGCTCTCACACCAGAATATTGTTAGCCTCTTTGATGTTAAAATAATAAGTAAGTACTTCTTCACTTTTCCCTATCCACCAACATTTCCAGTAGAGTTCCTAATTTTTTTTTCTTTCATTTTTTGCAAACATTACTAAAAGTAACTCAAAATTTTTTAATGCCTATAAAACTGCAGAAAATATTTAAAAATTATTGACCTGGTGGGGGGTAAAATTGGTGGGAAACTGAAGAAGTGAAGTAAGCACACAAAAAAGGTAACGATAAATACAATTTTTTGCAAATTTTAGAATTTGTTTCGGTTATTTTACGGAAACCGTAGGGGGTGATTGAATACATAGATTTGTTGCTTTAAATTATAGATGGAAAGCGTTTATTCATGATTTTCGAGTATGTGGACCAGGATCTAAAAATGCTGTTGGAGAGAATATCGCCTCGCCCTCTGCCCTTGCCATTTGTCAAGGTAAACATTTTGGAAGTAGATGTATTTTTTTATAAAAAATGGGTACTTACGTGTCATCGAGCACCAAAAAATTTTTTGAAGGATTTTTTTTAGGTTTTCCGATACGGTGAATTCGAATTTAACAATATTTAACGCTTTTTTTGTTTTTTTATGTTTTCCATGGGTTTTTATGCTATTTATAATTATAAAATTTAGTTTTTTTTTGTATATTTTTAGTTCATTTTGTGTTACTAATTTTTTTGGTGCCCACGTAAGTACCAAAAAATGGTTTAGAGTTTCATCTACCAACTTCTACAAGCTCTCGCCTACTGTCACACGCACAGAGTTGTGCACAGAGATTTGAAACCACAAAATCTACTTGTGACTAACGACGGTATTCTGAAGTTGGCCGATTTCGGATTGGCGAGGTAATTTTTATATTTTATTTTTTGCCTTATAAGCAGAGGCGTTTCTAGAAAAATTTCGGAGAGGAGGATGGCCCAGACCAAAAAAAAACTTTTTTGGAGGGGGAGGGGCAAAACCAATCTTTTTTATTACTTGAAAAAGTGAAAAATTGTACTCCATATTTTTATTTTGGGGGGGGGGGTGTAGGGGGCATGGCCCCACCTGGCCTTCCCTGGCTACGCCTTTGCTTAAAAGTACAAGCAATTTTAGCTTACTTTCACAATTTTCACGAATTGTTTTAGTTTTGTTTACTTTTTATGCATTCTAGTTATTTTTAGATCATTTTCTATTCCGAGCAGGTGTTATACTCATGAGGTTTGATTTTTTAAAATTTAATTTTTGTTTGTATTAAATTTTGGTTTTGTATTTTTTCAGATTTTTGAATTTTTTAATGATTAATATGTTTTTTCTGATATGTTTCATTTTACCCTATTTTTATACGATATTATTGACTGTATTTAAAAAAAATTATGTTCTACAGTATAGTTTTCGAAATAGTAGTTTCTAATTCTTTTCACAATTACTGTTAGTAGGTGGTGACGTTATGGTATCGAGCACCGGAACTTCTGCTTGGCGCTCGGTTCTATTCGTCGGCGGTGGATATTTGGAGTTTGGGATGTATTTTCGCGGAAATGTGCCGAGGAAAGTCGTTGTTTAACGGCGACTCGGAAATCGACCAAATCTTTCGAATATTTCAGCTGCTTGGTACTCCCAATTCCTCGGTATGTACAATATTTCTCTTTCTTAGAGTCTATTTTTAACCACAGCTTATATTCAACTACGTTAGTTACATTCAAACCCACAATAAAAAATTTGTAGGGTATTTCTGAGGTTTTGAAATTCTCTAGTTTTGCCCGGAAATTTGAAGTTTTTGAGAAATTTCTTCTCAAAAGGAAAAATTTTAATACGCCATGTATTGTGAGGAATGGGGTGAGGTGAGGGCGTATTTCTGGGATTTTTTGAAATAAATCGGAGGTATTTAAAATTTTTTTGTCTAAAATCCTGAGTGAATCACCAGTGGTGGAGAATCACTAAAACTTTCACTAAAACAGGAAAAAATCCAAACAAACATTTTCCAAATGGGAGGGGGGATTTCTCCCTCGCAATTTGAAAAATTGTGATCAACGATTAACGTGCTTCTTTTTTTGCGAGGTGTGAGGTCAGTCTTTTAGTCTTTAAGTGCAGAAAATTTAGATATGGCCGGGTGTGGAGCGATTGCCCGATTTCAAAAGTACTTTTCCGAAGTGGAAGGGAACAGATTTACACAGCACAGTTCCTGGTCTCGAGGACGACGGTGTTGATCTTTTGGAGGTTTGTATTTATCTTGTTGTTAGTAATCTTTGTTTTTATTATTTTTTTGCTGACAGACTCGTGGGTGGTCAGGAGATTTAGCCCCTGGCTTGCTGTTAGTAATAGGATTTTTTTTGTTTTTTGCAGTTGAAAACGTTGCAATTTTTTAAGCAAATTATAGATAAAAATTTAATTTTTGAGCTTGCACAAAAATTTGTGCAAATTTTCGTTTGCTTTTTACCTATAATTTTTGATATGCCTCTGGCGCAAGTCAACCTTGCCGGAAGCCTCTCGGCAGTGGCAAGATTACGCATTTATGTATGAAAACTTTAAATTTTGAGACGATCGATAATTTCCTGAAATTTGTGTTAAAACAATCCATTCAATAATTTCAGTTGATGCTTTGTTACATCCCAATGCGACGAACGACGGCTAAAAGCGCGCTTTCGCACAGATATCTGCGAGAGGTCTCAATGAAGCTGCCCGCAATTCCCGAACTGTACAATAAACCGTAGTCGCGTCTTTCATGTCTTCGAAATTCTGTAACGATATTTATTTATGTGTTAGTGTTATATTTACGTTTTGTACCCCTTTTTATGACAATTTGTGGAAATATAGTCTTATCGGGTCTTAATTTGGTGTATTTATATTTGAAAGGCTCAATTTTGTTAAGGATTGCATATATACATGTATTAGCTAGCGGCAGGCAATTAATTGTCTGAAAACTTAACTATTTTTATGGGAAATTTAATGATATTTCTTGAAGCTCAATCTTTCATCCAAATTCACTTATTGTGCAAAATACCTTTCGAACTTAATAGTTTTCTGAATTCATCGTTACTTTTCTTTAATTTGTTTCTTGTGTAAATTATGAACTGAGTTTTTGAATTGATTTTTTTATTACACAAAAAATAACATTAATTATACTTTAAAAGAAATTAATTTCTCTAAATAAAGAATTTTTTGAAGCAGGCTAACAACCAGGTCTCAGAAGGCTGTGACTTAAATCAATTTTTTGAATCATAAATCTTGAATCAGTGACAATGCATGATTCAAATGATTCATCTCCATAAAGTGAATAATTTTTACCATTCGCTGCCATTTGCTACGGCAAAAATGAAAAAAAGCAAAAACATTTCCAAATTTATACGTTTGCCCCTTTGTGGATTTTCGACTTTTGGATGAACGAAGAACCTGTTTAAGCAATACCTTAAACAAATACGATAATTTTTCCTAATTTGGTCATCTGGTTGTTGCCTTTCAAAAATTGCAAAATATTTTGAAGGGTGGGATCTAACTACTGTTTGTCGTGTGTGGGAAGCTTAGTACATTCACTTTTCGTCTCCAGTAATAATTATGTACGAAAGGCTTATTTTCTGATGTCGCACGAGCGTAGCGATTGTCAAGCGTTGAATTTTGGTTGGATTTAAGTAAGCAGCAGGCGTGATCCATTTTCCAACTTATGGAATTTTTCCTATTTGGTGGAAATGGTTGAAAACTGCCTCATGGGCAATGTCAATCATATCAGAAAGTTCCCGAAACGATTAGCAAGGATCTTTTTTGTCAGAAGTGTTTGCATCTTGTTGTTCTCGGTTTCTCCGGGCCCGCCGGCGTATTCTGTATCGCGGAGACCTAAATCGTCAACATTGAAAAGTAAAAACTTGATTACCAAATACACCCAAATGCTTCCATAGTGAAACTCGAATAACATACAAGAACGAATAACGATTTTTTATCAATCATCTTTAAGTAACCAAAAATATTATTTAAAAAAGTGTAACAATTTATCTATCAAAATGTAGCGCAGAAGACGCTTTAACAGATAAAAAAAACTTTTAAAACCTTTTAAAACGAAAAAAATTATTCTCCGACCTAATACATATGTACATATGTACATAACATACCAGGGATGAGTCGAAAATGAATTTGGGATTTCGAAACACGAAAATCAAAAGACCCTCGTGATTTCGAGAATCGAAAATTTCAAAAATAAAATTTCGAAAATCGAAAGAAAAATCACCGAAAATCGAAATTCGAAAGAAGAAATTTGTCGAAAATTTGGCAAAATTTTTCAAAAAACTTAAAAATTTTTTTCTTATTTCGATTTTCTTATTTCCATAAAAATGTCACATTTTGAGTTAATTTTAACTATATTTCTTCAAAAAATGACTTATGGATGAGGTTGAATTGACCAAAAATTTCCTTGAAAATTTTCGAAATTTTCGAAAAAATGGTCAATTTTTCGAAAATCGAAATTCGAAAGACTTCTGAGATTTCGAAAATTGAAAATCGAAAGGAAAAAACACCGAAAATCGAAAATTTTCTCACCCCTGATACATACATACATGTCAGGGGTGTTTTTTTGTTGCTTTTTTGCTCAAAAACCGCAAAATCGCAAATCGCAAATTTTTTGTTTTCATAAAAAAATTTTATTGCAAAATTCGTTTACTGCTATCTCCGCATTAGGATCATTCAATACAACATTATGTTATACTTTACATCGCGAATTTGAAAAATAACTTTCGCATTTGTCAAGACTTGAGAAAAATTGGCCATTTTTTCGCAAATCGCAAATTTTTGCCCAAAAGAACCGCAAACCCGCAAATTTTACCACCCCTGATACATGTACAATTTTTGATTGAAATTAGTTTTGTCATTCTTCTAACAATTACAATATTATAGAATTACAGAATTAGACAATTTCAGTATCTGGCAATTACTGCATTCAAGCAATTATAGTATTTGAACAAGTACGGTTACATATTTATTGCAAAAATTATAGACATTTGTGGGCGGATCAACATGTTACCGTATTTTCTACGCTATCGCGAGCGCTAGCACGGCGCGGCGCCTCGCTGTTTAGCGACGTGGACGTTTGAAAAGCAGCGTCGGTGAATGGGGTGGGTGGTCTTAATTTTGTGTATAATGAATTAAAAAACTGAAAATATTAATTAAATTTTAAAGGCTCAATTTTGTTAAACGTACCTTAAGGATCGGCTCAACTTCAGATTAGGAGTCGTGAATTTTTGTAACTTTATACACCAAACATAATGATTTTTATTAAAATTCAATCAATATTTTCAGCTTTTGCACAATATGAAAAATTGGATGAAAAATACTTTTCGAACTTGACACTTTCTACTTGAATTCATCATTACTTCTCTTTAATCTATTTCTATGTAGTGTAAATTAAGAATTTTTGAATTGATTTTTTATTACGTAAAAAATAACATTAATTATATTTAAAAAGAAATTAATTTCCCTAAATAACGAATAAATTTTTTTTTTCATAAATATCAAACATTTGTTGATTGTCTTACTTTTATTACATTTTTTGCATTTAAATTGTCAGTTTTTTAAATATAAACTTTAATTGAAATTTGGAATCAACTGGATCAAAAAAATAAGGCACTGGTAGTTGATTAAAAACAATATTCGCAACTACTTTGATTTACTTAAATTTAATATGTTTACGTCTTTTGGATTTAATAAACATCACCAAAAGTTGTTTTCTTATAAATATTCACTCTCGCTCATTTTTGGACTCACAAAGAAATTTTTATATTATTCTACACAAGGAAAAAACGAAAATCGAGGAGGGCAATAAAATTCTGTCTGTATGAGTGAAACTATTTTCCTCTATACGTTTCCCTTTCTGGGCAACTTTTCTTTTCGTACAATAATGGTACGTGATATAAAAGTTGCAGAATGAGCGCCTCTTTCGCGTCGTTTATTCCTTGATTCCTTCATTTTTCTCTATGGGGAATATGTGCGCGTTTATTGTCACGATTTACGCGTGCTGAATGAAGGTGACTTTGACGTTTTTATGTTTTGCATAGTACACATCACTCGTAGGATTTTCATTCGTGAGAAAGTACACACTGTTGTTTTCTGTCTTTTTTGCGTTTTTGTGAAGGTTCTGCGCCCGGGAGGATATTTTTTTAATGTGATTTTCTTCTTCTCCTCCTCCTTTCTGCCCAGATACGGTTGATTGCATGGTGAATACGGAGAAGAGGAAAAAGACATGGACGCGAGGGCAAATAGTTAACCGTGTGAAATGCGCAATCGATTACGCCGAGAGGAAGACGTACAAAAATAATTGTACATGCAAATTTAATGTTGAGTTTTGGAAATTGAATGTTGTGTTTTTCTCGGCTGAAACTCTTGCAGAGTTATACATAGTTTGGAAATAATTTGCAAGTTATTGACTTACATTTTGCAGTTCTATTACTAAGCTTTAGTGGAAATTCACTTTAGTATTCTATACATACATATATTGAGTTATATGTGCATATGTATATATTTTTTGATTTTTGGATATGTGTACATATTTGTTTTTGAATAGAGTTGAACATCCTAACGCCTCGGCTAGGAAAGAAAGGCGAAAATGATCGGTGCGTTGGTGCCGTACATTATTCGGATTAAGCGAAGTTATCAGTCGAACGATTTAGTCGACCGGCTAAATTATCAATACACCGCTATTATGATCTCAATTTCTGCAATTACGTTAGTGGGCACTCAATACGTCGGAAAACCGATTCAGGTGCGCTCGTTAACCTATTTATTTTTTGACGAATTCTAAGATTTATTTTCAGTGTTGGGTGCCGCCTGAATTTACCGGAGCATGGGAGAAGTACGTATATATTTTAAAGAAATCCTAAACTTGCCGTTGTGAATGTTTTAAATTTGCTTTTAGTAAAAATGTGGGATTATTATAGATATGCAGAAACGTATTGCTTCGTTAAAGGCAGCTATTTTTTGCCAATTGACAATGAAATCGATGACTCCTATTCGAAAAGGGAAAAAATTTACATTGGGTACTATCAGGCAAGTCCATTTGTACATATATGATGATTCAAGGCATTCAAAATATCGCAAACCAGAATTTTTTTATTATCATAAATTTTAGTGGGTGCCATTAGTATTGGCAGTGCAAGCAATTCTATTTTATTTACCGTCTTTCATTTGGAGAGCACTAAACTTCAGCACGGGTAACAAATTCGTACATTTTTCCACATACACACATACAATAAATTTCGTCAATTTTAGGCATAAATGTTAAGAGCATATTGAACAGTGCCGCATTGGTGAAAAAGAAATTCGACAAGGATACCCGCACCGTTCAAGTCATAAAAACGGCAAATCATCTTGTCGAGGCATTGGAACTTCAAAAGGAGCTCAAATCATGTAAATTAATTATTGGATCGAATTACACAGAAAATTAATTATTAACACCAATTTGGCCATTTTTAATGGAAATTTGAGTTTTTTTCAATTTTTAGCGTCATTTTTCCTTTTACGCTTGGGCAAACGAAATGGAATATTTCTGACGGCACTTTACCTATTTACGAAGCTCCTCTACATTGGAAATGTAGCGCTTCAATTTGTCATTTTGAACGCTTTCCTCGGTCCACAATACACGTTCTGGGGCATCGGAATTCTCAGCGATATTTGGGGCGGAAAAGAATGGAATGAATCCGGCCATTTTCCACGTGTCACTATGTGTGATTTTAATGTGAGCGAAATTTCATATACAATATTTATACAATACACGTATATACATATTTATACATATATACAGGGTGACCAGAAAAAACCCGGACAAAATATAATTCATCCTAACACGAAAG
>SAUE01000198.1:40949-59227 GCA_009724625.1 Deladenus siricidicola
GGAATTTTCATTTATTAATAAATTATTGATAAAAACACTTGTCCGGGTTTTTTCTGGTCACCCTGTATAATACACAATATATATTAGAATACATATACAATATATATTGGAATGCTTGTGGACTCTTTTAAGATTGTTATTGGATCTATAAGGAAGGAATTCATTTTAAGATTGCTGTTAAGTATTTGTTTTTCAGGTAAGAGTACTGGGAAACATTCATCGCTGGACGGTGCAATGCGTATTGATGATAAATATGTTTAATGAAAAAATATTTGTTTTTTTCTGGTAATTGTTTTGTCGTAATTGTCATTTATTTTTACATATTATATTTTATACAATTTCAAAGCTTTTTGAAATTGTAGCGAAATTTTATTTTTATTGCAATCTTTATATTTTTGGTACATAGTAAATATCGGAAATTTCAAGGTTCTGGTTCATTCTCGTCGGCGTTCTTTCGGTGCTCAGCTTTTTGTACTGGATGATTACGGCAGTCTTGCCAGGCCAACGGCGAGAGTACATTCTGAAATATCTGAGGTGTACGGGCATGATAGGCGATCGACCTACCCACCGGGAACAGCTTGTAATCGACGATTTCATTGCACGGTTTTTGAGGCCCGACGGTGTCTTCATCCTCCGATTAATTCAGGTGATTAATTCATACTATTCAAAGATTCGCTGATTTAAAACAAATTTGCTAGAGTAATAACATTTTTATGATTTTAGACCAACGGAGGAGATTTGCTGGTTGGTGAAATTATCTCGTCGCTATTCAGCAAATATCGACTCAAAATGGAGGATAAGGCGGGCACTCCGCCCATCATCAGCGAAAGTCCCGACTTTGAAAAGAGTTAACCAATTCGTTATTGCTTCTCCGAGCGGATAAGTGGCCAGTGTGTGTATACAATCAAGTGGTGGGTCCGAGAAATTTTTCAAACAAATCTATGAAAAAGAAACCTTTGATAGTTTAGCGCCAAATAGCAGTTTTCCAAATATTTCTATCCCATCATAAAATAGGCAAATTTTACATTTTTTTCTGTCCAGAAGCCTATGTTTTCGTGTTTGTTTGTTTTTAAAGATCTTCAATCATGCAATAATAAAACATTTTTCGCTTAATCCATGTTTCAAATTGTGCGAAACTGAAATTTGTTTTTCAAATACAACGCTTATCAACAAATGAAAATAATAACAAAATAAAGCAGATACATATGCATAAAATTTTAAAATAAATTATTTCAAAATCGTGGAAGGAATGCATAGTTGGGGGTGAGATTCACAAGTCAACAAGAGCTCCGCTCCAAAAAAAACCCGAACCAATACCATCTATTAGTGTGGGATTTTTTTCAATCCTTCAAATACGCCCGAAAACTTCGTTCAACTTTAGAGTTCTGCTAAATGTTCATTTGGCAGGAGCCCTTGCCATGGATTAATTAATCTTTCAATGCAAGACGCGGTATATATTTTTATATTTGGCAGCGATTTTGCATTGAAAAGTTATGAAAAGTTCATTAATTATTGGCAAGGGCCCCTGCCAAATGAACATTTGGCAGAGATTTTCGATTGAAAAGTTATGAAATAGATGTAATGAAAAAAATAAATTTCAGATTTTCAAAAAAGTCAAAAGACCCTCGTGTTTTCGAAAATTGAATATATTTCCGCAAAAAATCACTCATTTATAAAATTGAATTTTTAAGAATTCTGCGCCCCGTTTTACGCGGGGCGCAAAATTCCAAAACCGAATTAAAAAAATTTACGACGGAATCGCCAAATTTAAATTTTACTACACAGAAAAACAGAATTTCCAACAAAAAAAACTTCAAATTTATCTGGTGAATTGTTCTCTAAAGAAGTGTCTCATAGAAAAAATGTGCCAATTTTTTAGTGTCTTCCTCCGTTTTTTCGTTTATCACACTTTTCCATAATGCATATTTGTTTTTTATACCCTTTTGCATCAGTCCAAAATCTCCAACTTCAAGCACAACAAAAATATGTCGCACCGAAAAAAATTAACAAAAATATAATTAAAAAAAGTGGCCAGTAATCAAGTCCAAAAACAACAAAAATATTAACTTATGATTATTCCGTATCCATCGACTCTGCGCTGCCCGTATTACACTCTATTTCCGGGGAGATATCCATGTGCGATTGTTCCGCCTCTTCGACGTTCTCGTCGTCGTCTTTCGAGGAGCTGGAAATGGATGAATTCGACTCCTCCACGACGACGGTGGACGTGGAGACGGTCGGCCTCTCGTCCGACGAGTCGATTATCGGCGTTCGCTCACTCAAAACATCCCGACTCGGAGCGGTACTCGGCCCGTTTAGAATTGGCTAGAAAAAATGAATAGATTTAAATCAGGGTTGGGCGAAATTTCGGCCATTTTTGGCCTCGAAATTCCGAATTTTTGGATATTCCGAGTCGGAATTCGGAAGTTTTTGGACTAGTGAAAACCGACTTTTCAATTTTTAAATTAATTACCATTTAATAAAAATTTCTATCCATTTGCTTTCATACTTGCATTATAATCTGCAACTTCTACAAAATTGACTATTCCAAATTTATTTGTTTGTCTTGTTTTCTATACTACTTAACAATTTCTGCCTAAAAATTGCAAAATATATTATGAAAGAAAACATAACACAAATTAGAAAAAATCGAAAATTTTTACTACTTACGATTGAATTCGGAATTCCGAACTTTTTTTCACCCATTAGAATTCGGAATTAAAAATTTTTACTTACGCCCAACCGTGATTTAAACCAGTTCGAAAACATATTCGAAAAAAATTTAAAAAGCGTTATACAAAGATTTCTCTCAAAGTTTCTAAAGAAATTACATTTTTATCCACGACACCATTGGTTAGGCTTGGTAGTGGATCGTCCAATTCGTCAACCTAAATATAACATCACAAAAAAATTTTCCGACAAAAAATTCTAATATGGTTTGAGTTAAATCCCCTTTGTTTTGTTGTAATATTAATTATTGTTTAAATATGCAAAAAATCCAATAATATTGAATAATGGACATATATAAATTATTTAAAATTATGTACTATAAAACTTACGCTAACTATGAAATTACGTTCAACTGGAATGGGCGATTCTCGCTCGCTTGGATCACAATTATCAATACCTAAAATATTATATCAAAAAATTTTTTTTAATTAAAAATTTACTAGCATTAAGATATTACGGTGGCAAAATTTACCCGTTATTCGTTCCCCCGCCTCCGTTACGGTCGTCACCACGTTGATATTTTTTTCCAATGCACGTAAAAACTTTTCGGTGACGTGATAGTGGCGTGTGGGCGTCGTAATTAATTCACAAAGCCTATAAATGTTGCAAATGTTATCGTTTGTAAAAAGTTGCACAATTCCATAGATCAGCTAACTAGCATTTCTTAGAGATGGTATTACGTATTGAATATTGGAAATATTTTTGACGGAACAAAAATTAATTTTGGAGAAATTTGACTGACTGCCCAAAAAGACGGCTTAATGTTTTCAGAATGAACCATGAAAACCAGTAATTCATGGATTATCAGACCACAGACGAATTTTCTCCAAAAAAATTTCCGGATCAAAGTCCGCCACTGATAGATATCCGTGCTCCAAAAATTCTTTGCAAGATCTACGCGAGATCTTTCCGAAAATGCGGAAATCTAGGAAAAATCCGCTTCTTTTCACGGGGATTTCCTGCAATACTTAGATCTACAGGAGATTGTTGGACGGACTTTGGTTCCGGTTTTTTTCTAAACCGAAAAAATTCCGGAAATTCTGCCGAATAGAATTACATAAGAAAAAAAGAATTAAAGCCTCTTTACCTTTGAATAGTAAACGGAGTGCCATCAAAGCTTTCGGCCTTTTGAAGAATGAATTTTTTAGAAGCCTGAATAGACTCGCTTTTCAATAACTGCTCCCTAACTCTTGAATCCGGCTCTATTTCGGCCTCCTTGGCGTGCATTTTATTCATCACCGACTGAAAATAAAATTGTAATAAAAATATTAAAATGTCAAAATAATATATACAACGCTATTTGATTTTAAAAATCCGTTCAAAAATAATAAAGAATCATGATTGAATAAAATACTTAAAAATAGATTATAAAAGCAATATCCGATACTAAAATGTACAAATCCACTCCCAACTCCCAAAAATCTAATAAAAAAGTAATAACAATCTACAAAAAATTACAAATATGTACTATGCTTTCAAAAATACCTCAATCTTCCACATAAACGCGGCGCGTATCTCGTTCCAGGACAACGAAGGACGCCCCGTAACTGCGACATATTCAAAATATTCATCGATTAAAGGATTTTCGCTTATCACTTTTTCCGAGGAATTATTTTCTTGCTCCGAAGTCTAAAATATAAAAATTATAGAATAAAAATTAAAAAAAATTAAATTTGCTAATTATTTTTGTTGAGGTCATATATCCACTTTTTTAAATAAACGAAATTTTAAAATTGTTTCAAATGCTTTTGTTTTTTGGTTTTCTAATCCCCAGAGATTAAAAATCACATAAAGTTAAAATAATTTAACTTGGAAAAGATCTCCTGTTTTATAAAGTATCAATATTTTATAACACTAGACTATACTAGTTTTCACAAATATGTCTTTCATTTTGCCAAGAACCTCAAATGGGAAACCCACAAACTTAAAAAAATAATTGGAGGAACGATTAAAAATTTTAAAAATACGAATAATTCAAGATTTGGGTAAAAAACAACCAAAAAGTCAAATCATATTAAAAGCGACTTTCTCTAAAATTGAACCAAGCTTTTGCACCACGAAAAAAGTCGATATCTTGGATCCGCACAAAAACTTATCAGCCCTTAGCACCATTTATAACTAGAGCGCTGCGCAAATTTGAGCTCATTTGGTCCACTGGAACCGAAGATATGGGTATTTGAAGTGGCCAAAGTTGTAAAAACCCCATTTTTCTTCAAATTGAAATAACTTTTTTTGCTTATGACGGATTGTTAATGTGCTCAAACTGAACGATGGGGGGAGGGTTGAGGGGTTTTGTAAGAGTAACTCCTAGAAATAATACACAACAACATTTGTGATAACAAAATATGTAAAAAGCAGCAAGTATTACACTTTAGACTCGCTGTGTAAGAATTAGAATGTCACAAAAATCTCAATAAAGAATCCGTTTTTTTCAAATTTATGTATAGAAAGTGTCTTTATTCGTTTCCTCAATCGAACATTCTATTTCTCGCAACCCTCATAAGTAGATCTAATGTATATATAGCCATTCGACGCGCCTTTCGGATCTCTTTCAGAAGTAATTTACAGAAAAAACCGTTGATGAAATTTTTGGACTATTTTGTGCAAAAAACTGTTTTCAGAAATGCCCTTTTTGAACGAAAGTTGTTGAAATCAACATCTGGAGTTGATCGCAGCATTCTGATTTTAGTTCTAATCGAAAGAGAATGAAATTCTGCATCAGAAAATATTATATTGGCTAAGAATAACATTACCTAGGGTAGCACAATTTTCATTTGAAAATCAAAAAACAGCAAAAATCCGCCATACAGGAAAGTGCGATTTTCGTATAAAATCAGCCGAGCATTTTCGGGATATGGTCCAATGAAGAAAAATGCTCCATTTTGGTCCCTCTTCTTGCCTGAGTTTTTCCGAGAGTTTTTGTGAGAAAAAATTTTCATCGATTTTTCGGCCCTACTATCCCCTTGACACATCTTCGAAAATTCACTTTTTCCGCCATAACTTTTGAATTTCGCATTAAAAGTACATCTTATGGTTATTATTAAGGTTTCTGCGAGGTCTGTGCAAATTATTTGGTGGAGCACTCTAGTTGAAAATGGTGCTAAAGGCTGATAAGTTTTTGTGCAGATCCAAGACATCGACTTTTTTCGTGGTGCAAAACGCACTGTGGAGAAAGTCCAATTTTAGAAAAAATGCGTTTAAAAAACATTGAAAAGTGTT
Source organism: Deladenus siricidicola (assembly GCA_009724625.1). NCBI lineage: Eukaryota > Metazoa > Nematoda > Chromadorea > Rhabditida > Sphaerulariidae > Deladenus > Deladenus siricidicola. The sequence continues at coordinate 46,899 of SAUE01000198.1, forward strand.
TAAAAATACCGTTGATTGTGTGGGAGAAAGGTTGGCTAGCGCATCCCGATAAACTGAAATTGAGCGAAATTCCTTTTTTCTGGTATCATCCAGCACCGATTGTACCATGACAATGACGAAAACTGATGCCAATATTTACTAAAAAGCATAAATGAAATTTCGTCTATTATAATTAAAAAATAAAATTTAACTAATAAAAGTTAAAAATAAAATGTGCTTTTATTTTTAGCGTTAAAAATTAAAAAATTAGGCGTCTAACTAACTTTTACCGGTCCAAGGCCATCCAATTGGAGGAGGGTTTATGCATTACGTAGAAATTTGTAAAGTTAAAATGCAATAAAAAAGGAAGTTTTTGGGTTACGAGAACAATTTCGATTTTGTGGGCGGGTTGGACAAGTATTTTATTTTATTTGGATAATTTTTTAACTGCTCTTTTATTTTTGTGAAAAGTAAGTTTTAATTTTCACTTTTAACATTTTTTTTGGAAACTTTTTATGGAAATTGTTTTGAAAAAAAATTCCAAAAACAATAAAAAATAATAATTTAACAGAGAAGGGCAATCGCTCCGAAACACATTTTCGTTTGAATACTTTCTGAAAGAAAAACTAACATTTTTGAAATGTAATTTTTTGACAGGAGAAATTTATAAAAAAGGGAAACAAGAAAATTAAACAATAAAATAATTTCAAAGTTCTTCAATATTTTTCAATCAAGTTTGACATTATTATTACTTTGTCATAGTAAAAAGTCTTTATTTTTCATATTTACAAGTTTAATTTTTCTATTGATTAATTTCATAAAATATTAGAAATTAAATTTGTGATTTTAACATACGGTCTACTGTTTCAATAGGTAAATATAACTGATTAGCCATTAAAATTCCATTAAAATTGTGCATATTCACAGGTGACGGAAAAGTTATACAAAATGCTTTGGTATTTGTTTTCTTGTAATGGTGGACATTTGATCTTCCGGTTGTCTATTTGGATAACACTGATCGGGCAGCGTATGTCAATAATAATTCCAAACGGTAATTTGAATATTAATTTGTCAATAGTAACGGTAATTTGTCAATAAACTTTGAAATTTATTGAATTTGAACATCCAATTTTTTTCATATGCATTGTATATAGAAAAAAATTTAGACGTGCCGGAGTTGCGAAAAATGAATACTACACAAAACGAATGGGTTAAATCAATTTGCGGAAAATCAACAGAAAACGTTTGACTATAAATATGAATAGTTTTTATTGGTACTTAATTTATGATATTTTAGGAAACAGGTGGACGACGCTACCCCTGGGCCATTTCTATAACTTACAGGGTTATTTACATTGTCCCGAAAGTTTAAATTATCGTTTGAAATTTAGTGGTAGAATATATGTAGAATATATCACTCAATTTTTTCAAAAAACAAACTTTAAAAATGAAAAAAATGTTGTCATAAACATTACTAGATTGTTGTTTATAGGGCCAGAATCGTATTGGCGGGATGATAATCTCACCCTTTCACATTCTTACGGCCGCCCACGGTTTTACAAAATTTTTCTTCCGTACCAATGGTCGATGGGCAGCTGAGAAAGGAGAACCATGCCAGTGAGTTGATGTTATAGTAATACGTGTGTCATCCATATGGACAAATTAAGAACTCATTTTCATTATGTATAATTTTTTATTAAACAAAGGTTTAATGGATTTCGTCATGTTGGAAGTCGAATAATTGCATTTGGCGATGATTGCATTCGTGTAAGCAATCTGCAAAACATTAAAACACGCAAAGGTAGCCGAATGCATAATTCCGACATTTCCTTAAAAAATAACGCAGTTTGCAGTGAATCGAACGTCCAGTTCAATAAGGTTTTTAACGGTCATTTCTTAGTTTTTTAACGGTCACTTATTTATACAGTACATTTTTGAAACATATGAAGTTAATATATATTTTTGCAATATGTATATGAAATATGGTTAAAACATGGCGGTTTAAATTAGGTGATATTATACAATATATACTAACTATATCAGCAATTTTTAGAATAAATATTTTTATCGCTCAACGTCTAATACCAAATTTAGATTCGCGCCGTGTTCATGGATGATGGGTTCGTGGATGGTAGTTGCCTTGAAGGCCACGATTGGGCGATTGTTGAGGTGCAAGAGGAGATGAAATTTTCGAACCCATCCGTTCGCCCCATATGCCTTCCTAGTCTATCTGAGCAGCTTGAATATAAATTCAGCAATGATCCCCGTGTTATGATCGTTGGTTGGGGAAGACCAAACGGTATTGTTGAAATATTAGAAAATCGCAAGCCTTTGCTTTTCTTAATAACAAAGTTTCGTTAAAGCGTTTGCGGATGGAAGTCCGTTAATTCGTGAGATACCTATGCTACACGATCCCACGTGTACGCCACCATGGAGTGACGAAATGCCGACAAGGGTGGCAGATTATCTATGCGCAAAGGCTATCAACCAACAAGATGACGCCTCTTTGCGCACGTGCCACGTGAGTTCTTTATAAACATGTCATAACGTATGTAATATAGTTGGGGAATGATAATGATAACTGGAAGATGCTGAAGTTGGTTACTTAAAGCATTAGCTGTCATCAGTAATGCAAACTCGATTCGATCCACACATCGAAGATAGCATAAAACACAATGATTTTTTTGCTTAGGGAGATAGCGGTTCAGGAATGGAAATACGCGATGCAAGCGGTCGCGCTTCCATCGTTGGCATCACATCCTTTGGATCATCGATGTGCCCAGCAAATGAATTGGCGCGCTTCACGCGCATTTTTAATTATTTGCGCCCGATTTGCGCGCTAACTGGACTTTGCTATTTCATTGACAAAAATTAAAAGTAAATTTTATAATATCAAATTCGCAATCCATGCAAATTTTCAATAGACTTTAATTTAGAGAAAAAAGGTGAATTTGCAAATAACCAAAAATGGAGTAAGCAAAAAATAAAATATAAGAAGGCTTCATTTAATTAGAAGTTAATTAAAAATTAATTAATTTTGAAATTAATTAAATTTATTTTCACTCACTGTAGTCATTGTATTTTTCCACTCGCTTACAGATAAAGTTTTTATTTCACTTTGCCAGTTTACTCTATATAGTTGTTCATTAGGTGTTCATTTTGGGATTTAGCGATTTCAGTTGATTTTGTCATTTTTATGTTTTTAATCTCAATATATATACCTCATATGTAGTCAACTTTAATATCAATAACAATATTTGATGTCTAGCTGAAACGATTAAAATCCAAAAATTTATTTAATATTCTTTGTATAATAAGGTAATAACAATAATAAATTTATTACTAAGGTCTGGAAGTAAATATTTACAAAAACATATGATATTGTGTAAACATTGATCATGTTAAAATAATAAACATATAAAAATCGATAATTACATACAATGTATTATATTTAAATTTCTTATTCGCCTTTTCAAATTTCATTGTTTGAAAAATTAGAAACATAACAAAAGTTTCCGTCACAATTTTAAAAATTAGTTAATGAAATTTTTTTGAATCGCATTTTATTCAAATTTGAAAGCTTCATGAAAATGAAAGGAAATAATTTCAAGTGAAAATAAGGAATAATAAATAAGAGACAATGCTTATTGAAAGAAAATTTCAAATGACTAGTGATCTTGAAAGTGTTCAATTCCAACTGACAAAATAGACGATAATAGAATTTGCAAGATTCGATTATGTAAATTTCACTCATACATACACTAAAATCATACATATGTATGTGTAAGTTTCATCCAGTTTAGAATCCGTTAAAACAATTACAAGTTGTAATTGTAGCTCTCATTGAGATTGAGTTGGACTCGTTAACATCACATATATTTTATAACCACTTACAGTATGCTACGCTTTTATTGATGTTATTGCTTATGGAAGGATGTTTAATTTATTGGCAGACGCGCTTTTTGCATTCATCTTGTTATCACTGGATGGGCACAAAATAGGGACATAAACGTTTTCCTCTGGTTCCACAGTTTCCATTTTTACTGTATTCGATGTTGTTGTTGTTATTGTTGTCGGTACATTTTTAACAACAGAATTTGAAATTTTTGTTGTTTCCGACGGTAGTTGTTCTTGTGTTTTTGACACTGCAGGCACTGCGCTTTTGCTGTCGTTGTTGTTGATCAGAGGTGAATTACTGTAAATTACTAAATAAATATGTGTAAGGTTAACATTTTCTCATCAAAAATGGGAAAACAAGGGGATTTAGGACTTCGGAATTTTATGCGTTTATGAATCAGTAATAAATAAAAAGCATCGAATCTATCACGCCCAAAAATTGTCTTTACATATTTTAAGTTGTGAGGTACAATATCATACATTTTTAATATTTTGAAAATTGCTCACCGTCCTGATACATTTTCGTTGATCGTCTCAAACGGAGCTCTGACGATATTATTCACACTGGTGGTTACGTTCAGCCCGGCCATATTTGCTCCGCCTCGGCGCATATCTCCATCCTCCATGGCGTTTCGCTTCGTCTTCATGGTCGATTTTGTTTTGCCTCCCTTGCTTTTAAGGTCGTCAGACGACTTGGAATTATTGGAATTGTTGTTGGTGTTGATGGAATTCTTATAAAGCGCGTCTAGTATCGCGTGATCCTCAGCCGATGTGTAACATTGGACTGTGTGCAGCTTTTGAACAATCATGCCTAAATACATATTTCCATAAAGTAAGTCAAATATTCAAAAAATGTTCATTTTGAGTTTAATAGTCTAAATTGTTAAAGAAGTTAAATTAAATTGAAATTAAAAATTACGAGATTTTTCAGGCCGGTACGCCGTATTCTTTGTAAAGTCGGGATCCTCGGCGTAGTCGTCCGTGGAATATTTACTGTTAAAATTATCGCTGGCAATGGAAAATCCGGCCAGTGAGGCAGATGGCGTCACGCAAAACGATCCTCGTCCCCCGCTGAGTCCTGTACGCTGACTGCTCGAACTATTAGCACGTACTCTAGAATAGCATTATAATTATATATGTATTTAAAAATAATTATATGTAAATTTTAAAGCAAAACATTTCAATTAAATAACTTAAAAAAATGATCTTAGAATGATTTTTTTGGGAAAATTAAGCAACAACTTTCTATATTCATTTCTTTATGTATAATATGTACATAGATGACGAAGACGCCGTCAGAGATGGAGATGGCGAAATTGTGTCGCGACTCGTCTGGTTCATCGCAAACTGATGGTTGTGATCGTCGGTACTGCGCCAACTTAGGCGACGATTATCATCTCGACGACCGCCTTCCGACCGCGTTGAATGTGAAGGAGGCGCAAAATGAAGCGACGTAGTGGAGGGCTTAATGGAGGAAGAGCCGTAGGACCAGGCTGGAAACGCCACGTCACCCAACATTGGGCGCATTTGAAGCTCAACTTCGTCTTTGGATGAGCGAATAGCGCGATCTAAAATGATATTTCCCATCATAAAATTACGTTCATTGTCAACTTAACACCCCACTATTTGTTCCTATACAAAATTTATAAAGCAAATGCAAAAATTAGTTTATTCGAAAAGTTTTTGCACGCTTTTTTCTTCAACTGTATTGTTTTTCAGAAAACACCTCTCAATATAATGCTATAAAATTTAGGATTTTCGGATTCCTCATTTAGAATTTCCCAAGTATTTCCCAATATATTATTCGGTTTTTTGATAAAACAAAACAGCTGAATAACCAAAGTGCACAACAAACTTTTCTTTCGCTCAAACCATTGGGATCCAAACAACTTGGATCGCAAAGGTCTGACTACGTTTTGAATAGGAATTAAAAATCTACCACTTTTTGAAGTCTTTGCAATTCGGTTGGCGTTTGATGAGAGTTTTCGCGGTAGTAATTTTTTCCTAAAAATATTTGCTTTCAATAATAAATCTGTGGCAAAACATGTAAAATTTAGATTTAAATTAAAGTATCCGTATAAAAAAAAAGTAAAAAAATAACACACTGGTGGATCCTCACTTTATTTTTTTTATTTTTTTCGAAACGAATTCCAAAAACCAATAGGAACATTAATTTTTTCTGCTGGATAATTTTTTTCCAGTCTATTTCAGACCGTTTAAAACAATAAAACCCAAAAAAAACTTTCGTTTCGAAAAAATCAAAAAATTCAATCAAAAAATTCAATTTTTTCCACCAGTTTACATATTATAAAATAAAAAAATATTATATGTAAAATAAAAAAAAGATTATAAAACAAAAAAGCTTACGCAAGCCATGACGTGTTTCCGAGCGAAAAAGTCCTTCGACGCGAATCGTCCGTGTGTGAGGTTTGTGTTGGAACCACGGAGTGGGAGGATATGTTGGATTTGGGGGACGTGTGATTCGACTTGGAAGAGCCAGTATCGCCGCCGCTAATAATTGTTGATTCAAGCAGCTGAATTTCCTCTTCTGCTGGCCCCAGCTGGGCGGACGAGGCGCGCGTTGACGAGTTGCGGAAGCTGCGACCGCGCGGCGAGACGTTTGCGCTTTGTTTAGGCGGTAGCTGGTGACTTGGATTATCGACTTCATGGTCTTGATGTGTGGGATTTGGTTGATCCGAGTGAGACTTATTGTTGTAGTGATGAGTGACCTCATTTTCGGCGACCGTAGCGTATCCACTGTGATTGATAAAAGGTCTTGGAATGTCCGACGAAAATGAAAAGGTTCTAAAATGAAAGAATTTGAAAAAAGCTGACCTATGGTAATTTTAATGCAGTTAAAAAATTTGGAAAGTTGCTTATTAAAGCGAACCTTGGATCAAGATTTCCGTTGTTAATGGATGAATAGCAGCTATCCGCACTATCGCTAGCGTAAGAACACGTTTCGTCTACGCACGAAGAAGCTATCATCTCATTTTCGTCTAAAAAATTGATTTTTTAATAAATGGTTTCATTAAAAATATTAGGCTGTTCAAAAGTACAATAGTTGTAGTTATTATTATTATAATTAAACTTGTTCTACCATAAATATACCTACATTACCTATATTTATGGTAGAAGAAGTTGCGCATAATTTCCATGTATTTAAAAAATAAATTACTTTGAAAATTGAAAATAATTTACAAATCGAAACAACTCAATATCATTGCCAGTAAACAAAGCATAAAAGATTAATGTGTAAAAAAATTCTAAATTTGCAAAAATAACTTACAGTGTCGTGGTACCGAGAGGAAAGGAACACTCCCCGCAGACGAACATGACGCCTGGTCCACAATTGAGCCCAAACTGCTTTCGGCGTTATCTCCCGACGAAGAGATCGCGGACTCTTCCACAATCGGGCGGCGCTTTTTTTGTTGCATTTTGTAAAAAGCGGACCGCGCCGCAGTTTCGGCTAGTGACGCGTCCGCGGCGGTAATTCGACCGCCACTACTCGGGCCTGTCCTCACTCCGTAAGTGCCAGCGCTGCAGCTCATAGTTCGTGGATGGTAGGGAGGTGGCTGGCTATGAAGGCCTGCACCGGTGTATAAATGGACGGAAGAGGTGGATGCGTCCGTAGAGAAAGAACTTGACAAGTGACCGCCTGTAGAAATAGATGACGATGTAGACATATTCTCGCTGCTGCATTCCCCACTGCTTTCTGGCGCCGGATTCATCATTTCGACGCGGTAGGAGGAGGAGGACGAGGAGGCGGATGAGGTAGTGATCGTAGACGCAACAGTTGTGGGATCATTGGTATTGGGGAAGTTTTCGGGTAGTTGATCGCTAAGACACAACATCGACGAAGAGGGTTTTCGGCCAATGGTGTCCACCTCACTATCTTGCGCTATGCGACACTCGCCCTCCAAGCAGAGGGAAACCGACTTTCGAAGATTTTCCTCTCTCGTGCGTACGGTGGAGCTTCTTCGATTTTCGTTTCGTTGTTCCATGTATTTAAGCTCGTCTAAAATCACAATAACATTTGAAATGACCTACTAAAACAGTTTGTAATTGTAATTTTTGCATTTATAAATATTTGAATTTTAAGCTATATGCATATGCATGTGTTTCAAATATCAAATAATATTCAAAAAATTACGTACCAATCGATGTCCTTGTTCCCTTTTCCAGAAAGCATTCATATTTTTCTTCAATTTTAGCGGCATGTTTTGGCGATTCCACTTCGCTCAAATCGTCCGCGCTCATTGTCGCATTACGATGTGAAGAGCTACCGTAAGAAGCCGTATCCTCGCCGTCATTATCGTACTTCTCGTGATCGACAGGCGGCGAGTCTGCGCGACAATTTTCACAATTCTCACAGCTGACTCTCAAAGTGCCTCCGCTGTCCTCGGTCTCGTCGTCTACACCGGTGCCGGATGGTTCAAGAATGAGGCTGGAGCTCGCTAACTCGCGACAGTAACATCGGTTGGATGCTCGATAAGCATTTCCTTTTCCCACATTTCCTTGAATATCGTCGTTCGTCCCTTGTTTCTCGTGACTTTGTACCGAACGGGGATATCCACTAAAATGACATTCTTAAAATATTTAAAAATGAATTTTCGTTTTTACATATAACTATTATATGTATGCAGTAGAGTTAACTTATTTGAAAATTTGAATAAGTTAGTTTATATTAAATAACTTATGTATGCTTAAAAAATTACAGTAAAGATTTGTCGTTATCGTGGTAGGGCGAAAAGGAGGAAGAGGACGTCGCAATATCGCAGCTAGGGTGTTCAAACGAGGAAGAAGAGGCGGGCAAGGCGCCTTTTGCGTTGGCGCAGTTGCGAGTTGACGCACTGCCGCCACTTTTCGTCGACTTTCGCGTGTTGTGACGTCGCGCCGAGGAGCTGGGTATTGACAGCGAATTATTACAGCCCAATGCAGGAAATGCCGCGCTGAATGTGAAAAAAATTAATGGTAATAAAAACACTAAAAACCGAAATGTTTTTAAAACCGAATTTTAACATTTGTTCAAAATTCAATTTCCCCAAAAACGTGGCTTATATGAATTATTGCAAAAAAATTATTTGAAAATAAAAATGAATAAAAAATTACTAGAAAATCTTATGTATTAAGAAATATTCAAAAAGAATTTTTTTGAAATGAAGTTCCAAAACATTAACAAACATACTCCATGCCTTTGCGCTGTTTTTCATTCTCACGGTCAATTACGTTTTTTATTTTTGTGTAAATTTCGGTCGCCGATTCTTCGGGTTCGCACGCTAAAACTGTTAGCAAAATTATTAAAGCTCAAACACAATATTCGATATGTTTTTATACGTACATATATGATTTATATTGTACTTTATAGGTCGGCTTATAATTTAATAATATATATAGTTCGGCTTTAAATTCTTCAACATTATTTATAACCACTATCATTTACGATATTGATACGGTACCTGGAGCTGTACATTGCATCCAAACCTCACAAGCGCCGATTTCCGAGGAGCGACCGAACCTCAGGAAAAAGTACTTGTCATGGCTACCAAAATCTTTCACGTAGGCGCGCTAAAATGAATAAAAAATAAATAATTTTTTAAATTATTAAAAATTAAAATAATTCCAAAGAATTTAAAAATTTGGTAAACATCTTTAGCTATAATTTCCTTTTTTATTATCATGGATTTAAGACAGGAAAGCAAGGAAAACATGGTTCACAGGAAAATAATACAAAAAGAATACACAAAAATTCACAAAAATATCACCAAAAGTATGCGTTACCCACCGAAAATTCGATAAAATTCGACGTTTTGAAAGGCGGAATTGAGGAGTTGGGAGCGCCTTTGAGGCTTGGCCCAATGCCAAATTCGCAGAGAATAATGGCATGTGGGTAGATGCAAAGTCGGCGCTTTTGCTCTGCCAATTCCGGCCGTCTGGTGCAAATATTCGGCAAATTGGCGGGGTCCGGCTTGGAATTTTTTAGCCTGGGATTGGCTTTTAAAATCACATCCCATGCGCTCTCTAAATAATTTAGAAATTATTCTGGTTTATCTATTTTCGATAGCATAGAAAGGTCATTTTAATTGGCATTATTGGAATTGTGGTGCACAATCTACAATACATTAAAAATAAATAGTTTATTTACCAAAAAATTCCGTGGCAAAGACGGGGCGGCCGAGATGAATAGCCCTAGCGGGAATCACAGCTTCCAATATCTTACTGTACCACCTCTCGGAATCCGGTTCTTTTTCACCCTTGAAGAGTAGAGTTTCGTCCGGTGTCATCAACGAGACAAAATTGCGAAATTTTGAGTAATGCTGAAATAACTCAATTAAATTTTTTTTTATATTTGAATTTTAAATTAAGTAAATTTAAGTTTCAAATCATAGCACGGCAGCAACTTCCCCCTCTCCCCGGGTTCCCTGCAAACGCGGTACGCGTAACGCAGCCGCTTGGGCGGGGGTGGCTCTATGAAGGTGGTGGAGGCGCAGGAGAAGGGAGCGGGTGGCGCGGTGGTAGGCGTGAAGGGTGGCGAAAGAGGGAAGGGGGGTTGCTCGCGAAATGAAAAAGTGTACCGCACGTATCGATAAAAGCTAATTTGTTTTTCAAATATATTTCAGGTTTTAAAATTTTAAAAGATTTTTGGCGAACATTAAATATTTTAAAGTGGATTTTCATGTAAAAAAGTACAATTTCAAGCGCAAAAATTGAAAGCTGAATATTTCCCAGGTGTTCTGAAAAACGTATATCTTGGTGCTTATTTTCCAATTTCTTCCGCATATCCTCCGCCATGTACAAAAGTATTATTACAACAATCAAATCGCGATTTTTCGCGGTGGGTTACACCGAGCTATGTTTCAAATACACTCTATTTATGAATACAATACATATGTAACAAAGGCAACAACAAACTTGTTGTGAGATGTTGAAGCAGGTGGACAGGTCAACAATGTATTTCGCACTTTTGTTTTTGCGCTGTGTTTTCTCCGACTCGTGCAGTTCAAACGTTCGCTCCGTTAAAACAGCGAAATACGTCTTCTTGTGTTTCTGAAAGTGTAAAAATTTTCGTAAATTTATTAAAGTGTCACTTTTTTAATATTAATATTAAAAAAATTATTAAAAAAGAGAGCAGTTAAAAGTCGCTAAAAGGCTGTTGGACACTTACAGTTGTTTGAAAGTATACGGTTACAATTCCGGATTTTCGAATACCGTCATTTTCTTCCACAGTAACGCATTTTAGCATCTGAAAATAGCTGGCCGAATTAATGGACGGGCTTCGGCTACTACTGCTGGCGTTGTCGATGATGCTGAGGACCGCATTCAACGCAATATTTTCGGGGTGCAGCCTGCTGTGCTCTTTGTGATCCTCGCCGCTTTTTGCGGCATTTGCTTTCGCGGAAGGGGGCGGGGATTGCGAGGATTGCGCCTTCGACGAAGCACTGCTCGACGTGCTCGGACTATTCAAGACAAATTTTTCTTTCATCTTATTCAGGCGGGTTAATTTCGAGAATAAAGTACAAGCAAAATATTTAATTACAAATAACACACTCGAATCGAACCATCCAAATAACCGCTTTTTTCTCTCTAAAAATCGATATATTATAATTTAATAATAATATTTTCAATTTTAAAATTTTATCGACTTCTCGGTTCAAAGTATATTCCAATTGATAAAAAAAAATAATTGCGATACACATTTACATTATTTACATACATATATTGCGATGAATATGGGAGCTGCCACTAATGTACATATTTCACGTACTCAAAGTTTTAAAGCCCTAATTTTCTTCCGCTTGCTTTACTTTTCTTGGTTTCTTTGTTGACATGTGTCAAAAATGTTGAGAAATAAATAAGCATTGAATTTGATCATCCATCACTGCGCGTCAGACTCGAGTTCCTGGAACAATGGATGCTAAAGCTGATTAGAGGATCAATTCAAAAGCTGGTAAAGAATGGGCTATCATCAAATACAATAAAGTACATTTTCATATTAAAAACATTTTGTAGGAATTAAATTTCGAAATTTCAAATAATAAAATGCACTTTACATTTTTTTCATTCAAATTTACAAACAATAATAAACTATAAAAGTTTTCTTGAATTTAAAACAGGTAAGTGAATGATCAATGGATGTATTTGGCAAAATTTTATGTAAATACATACATATATGTATGTATTCTTGCGTAAAAAATTAATTGCTGCTTTCGAAATGCGCAAAAAATAAAAACTTTGAATAACTTGGCTATAAAATAATTACGTAATTTACACGATATAGAAATAAAAACTTTGATCTTTTTCTTTATATTTTATACGCTATGAATACATACATATATGTATATACATATATACAGATAGCCAAAATATAGATTATCCAAATAAAGTAGTTTTTCATAAAATATTAGGGTGTGTGTGTGTGTGTGTGTGTGTGTGTGTGTGTGTGTGTGTGTGTG
>SAUE01000198.1:65951-78527 GCA_009724625.1 Deladenus siricidicola
TGTGTGTGTGTGTGTGTGTGTGTGTGTGTGTGTGTGTGTGTGTGTGTGTGTGTGTGTGTGTGTGTGTATATGTGTGAATACATAATCACATGATTTACTCTAAAAATACAAATATATACCGCAAACTCTTTTATGTATGTTGTAAACAATGTTCATTGTAAAAAAATATTTGCTGAATGAAAAACTTTTATGGGAACATAAACGGCGGTTTTCATGGCAGGGTTTTGTTTTTATTTTTCACATCGAAAACGCAAAAGTACTCTGAAATGTTTTATTAAATTTATAGTTTTAATTTCTCACTATGTACATTAAAATTTCAAACTATAAGCATGCAAATAATAACCTCTAAAATATACTTATGTATATCAAAAATTTTAACAAGTAGAAGATCTTCACAATACCGAACAAAACAAACTTCACCATATGTATAAAAAATAAATATTATGCCGAACTAAAAAAATGTAATAATCCCCAGGAAGCCATAAAAATTCAATTGCAATACTGAATTCAAATGTTAATTACTTTTTTACAAGAAATTTAGTTAAAAATTTTTTTTTAGTGTATTTACTCTATAAAACAATATTTTTATATCAGTAGAAGCAGGGCAAACATTTAGTGAGACGGGGTGCAGAGTTCTGTGGAAAAATTGAAAACAACCATTTTAACTAAATTTTCCACATCTGGAAGCCTATTAACATAGCTTATATGTGATTTTCATTCTCTTTCTAACGGTATCAAACAATGTTCCTTATGTTCCTTATTTTATGTTGCATTTTACACTTTCATGTTTCTCCACACAGCAATGTGAGACTTGATCAAATTACGGTGTGCTTTGTCTGACATACGGTTCTGGGTGTTTTTGGAACTCAATTTTCAAATGTTCACATTATGAAACCATTACTTTGAAATTCAGCGACATTGAATTTTTTACCTTTCATTACTGAACTTCAGGCACGTAGAATGCTAGAATATAATGGAATGGTGAAATATAATCGTAAGAAAAAAACAAGTAAAACTTTTTTACATACATACATATCTACCGAAAAATAGAATGACAAATATATTAGAGGTTTTGAAAACACAATTAGTGCACGTTCTACGTCAAACAACAATTTTCCGCTTTCTCAATCGAATTTACAGTAAGGCGAGAAAATTCTATTAAAAGTCATTTTCTGTAATTTGAGACCGAATAAGCACAAATTATGCCCAGTGCCAAAAAACAGATAATGAGGTTTTATTAGTTTTTAAAAGCAACAATCTGTAATTTTAGTTTTTTCTAAGGCATTTTTGTTATTTGCCGAAAAAGTGACATCCGGGAATCGGAATTCTGTTAAAGCCAATCGATAGGCCTTGGTAAAAGATGGTTTCAGTGCAAGTTTGAGAAATTTTTATAGCAGGGTTCCCGAGATAAGGTTTTTTGGGGGCGGAGCCTAAATACCCATTTCGTTCAAATCGTCATAACTTTTTTGAAAATAATCCGTTTGAAACCGGGTTTAATTCATTCGAACCGCAAAAAAACAGGCTTTCAGAAAAATATAACATGTGGGCAAAAATATTCATTTTACAGCACTCGACTACGGTAAGCTTGCGCTGAAACCATCTTTTACCAAGACCTATCGATTGGCTTTAACAGAATTCCGATTCCCGGATGTCACTTTTTCGGCAAATGGCAAAAAAAAGTTCAAAATTGCAGATTGTTGCTTTTAAATTTTAAGATAGAACCGAGGCGGTTCATCGGCTCATCGACTGCTGAAATATGGTCACTTGAAGTTTGCATGTCGAACACATCTAGAAGACGCCTAAAAACCATCAGCCCTCAAACACCACTAAAATCGCGTAAACACGTGATTTTTTAAAGCTATACGAATGACTCAATTCTCAAGAGCAACAAAAACGTTATGAAAAGGATAGCTGAATCCAAAATTATTGTGAAATTACATTTTTACGTGGTCGTCATTGATTCTGTTTTGCACATACTTTGGAGAATACATATCAAAATAATTATTAGGCAAAAAATTAAGTACAAACGAAAAAAGGCAAAACTGAAAATAATTCTAATATCTTAAAAATAACCATAATTTATGTATTCGCATTTTGAGTTGTTTTCGACTTTTGCACTTTCCCGCATTCGCTACCATTTCAAACGAAAAAAAACGTGATAAAAATAGTGAATGATCAAAACAAGCAGCCAACCTTTTCGTAAACAATGGCACATTGGGGAGATTTTTTCACGAAAACAAATTCGCTGATATTTCTATAACGTAAAACACACTAGCCAGGAAAATATTTTCATACAGAAAACGGAGATGAAAAACTGAGAAAATCAGCAAACAAAATACTGTGAAAGGAAACCCTTCTCCCAGTAAAAAAATCGGGCAAAGAAAATGGGGTTATACTGGTGAAGAAGTATTTTGAAAACATTGTACAAAAAAATTCCAAAATGTTTTCATTGAAGTTGAGAGAGTACACGAGCTTGCTTGCTCAATGAATGCGAGAGAACAGGAGAAATTTTTGACATAAAAGAGGAATGCAGAGAAGTGCATTAGAAAGGGAGCAGAGTAAAAAGTACGAAAACGAAAAAAAGTACATGCACACGAAAACAAATTCGTGGAATCCGAAATGAATAATAGAAATAAGAATAACAATAATATAACTATCGCAATAATAAGTTGTTTTAAAATAGGAAAATCTTACATAAGTAGTTTTCAAGTTAAGTTTAAAAAGTTCGAGGCACAATTTTTCAGAAAAGAATTACTTTATTAATCTCAATTTATCTTTTTAAATCAACCTCTTTTTTACGCAGGGCTTTAATCCAGGTATATGGAAAGTCAGGGCCGTGGAAAGTCTTTTATATAAATATACATGTATTAAAATTGATGAAAAAAAATGAGTCAGTCGAAATTCTATTATACGGTTAATATTTAATATTACGTAATTAATATAAAACTACCATATGCTGGCGACTGGCGACAAACACTGCATGCAGTGTATCGCTTGTTTCGTTCTTTGCGTACGCAAAAAAATTTCTCTTAACCTTTTACCCAGTTCCTACTTTGATTTCTTTCGTGTTATACAACTCCTTCGGTTTATGTCAAATTTATGTAAATATGTATGTATACCATTCGATTCGTCTGGACGAGCTCATATTAACCGTTAAATAGAATTTCGATTGACTATTCCTTTCGTCGTTATTTCATCAATTTTAATATGCATTATATTAATTAATATAGTGTCTTCTAACGAACTGCTTTGGTAAAAAATTCTTCTTCAGGGGACTAAAACAAAGGAACAAATAAATTTACATCCTGGGTCGATGCAAATTAATGTTTTCTGATATGTAGAGTCGATGCTAATGAAGATAAAGCTGCTGATTTTATCCGAGAATAAATTTTTCGGAGAGATCTCATCAAATTTTCTACATATCAAAAAATTCCAAAATGAAAAATATGTGAAGATTTAGCAATTTTGGCACGAAACATGTGCAAAATTTTGCAAAAAAAATTTAAATAGAGAATGTGTTTATGAACTGGCCAAAAATCCCCGTCATATAAACATTTTCCACCCCTCCCTCAAATTTGATCGCACTCCTCCTCCCACCCCCCCCCATCAATCTTCGACCATTAAATATAAATCTTTACTAAAAAAATTATGTTCATAAACTGTGTTGTTTCTCCGTATTCCAATATTTTCCGAAGTTGAAAATAAAATAATAAAAAATGTTGTTTTTGATGCATTATTTTTTATTTTCGAGAAAAGAGAAAGGAATGTCTATGTACAATAAAACGTAAACAATATTCGTTCCATTCCGACTGACCCCGTTTTCTCCACACCTTTTTGTGTTAAAAAAATTCAATTTGTGAGCTGCAAAAGTGCAGAATAATTCAAAAATAGCACAGCTAACTCCAAAGTCATCAAAAACGGAGTAAAGAGAGAGAGGGTGTCCGCGTAACAATTCGTCTAAACGCTGGACGGTTTGTGCACTCGAACCTTGAATGTTCTGATTTCCATGGGTTTCATTTCCACGAAAAATCCTAAAAATTAATCATTTTTAAATTCCACATCTTCGAGGGAAATGCCATGAGAGAAGAACCTCTACCCCTGCAAAAATTCAACTCAATAGACAATTCAGTAGACAAATTCAAAGAACTATGATTCCAAATAATACAAAAAAAATCGACTGGCGCCTACAAAAGTTATCATTTCCCCCCTAACAAAAGCTTATCGGGTGTTTGAGTTATCTATTTGGGTTATTTTTAATATTTGTTTCCCCTTTGCTGTATTATTCGCGTCTGACGTAAGAGCATGTTTTCTTGCACACACAAGCAAACAAAACACCGTCAACAAAATACCTGCATCATCATCCGCTTCCCCCTCCTCCGTTTGTTTTGCAAAAGGCCGACGTCGAGAATCATTCCACAATTTTGAGTCATCACTATCATCATCATTTTTGCTCACCGTCGACGACAACACCGTTTCGAATGATTTTGAGGGTTTTGCAATTTGTTGGTAGGCTATTCCTTCTCCTTTTCCGTCGTAACTCGACCGTCGTTTTAAATTGGCCGCCAGTTTCTCCTTCAAGCGATGCGAGCGACTGGCTGCCGCATCCGAGATTTGGCAATCTGTACAGGATTCGGAATTGGCAACGGGCTTAGTAAAAGGCTTTAATTTTCCATCGACAAAACTCCATTTTTCGCCATGATACGAGTTCGATTGTGGGCGAGATGTTTTGCGAATAAATGTCGCTGGTTTCACGGCTTGATTCGCAGCCAGCATTAGCTCCTCCACATCCACCACATTCATCTTACCACCAAACAAATCCTAAATTTTTTCATTAATTATAAAAAAAGATTAAAAAAGGTCAGCCCCAAGAAATTTTAAATTACATTTCCTCGAAAATTATTGCATTCATCGCAAAAAAATGTACCCAAAATTAATAACCTGAATGTCGAAGCTAACACTTTGCGATAACTGAGGATTTTCGCCGTTTTGATAGATGTGCTCGAAACGCAAAAGTAAAATATCGGCCGAAAGCCATTTCAGCGTAAGCAGATTGATTTGTGGTGGCAAGGAATTCCTCCAAACTGTCTTCAATTCATCTTCCAAGAAAGAATACTAAATTTGGATTAAATCCATTGAAATTGTTGATCATTTTGTCATTGAAGTAGAATAACAAATAAAAAATAATTAAAGTAATTACCCAGGTAGTAAAATGGTTCCGATAATACTGCACATTGAATTCGAAATTTTCGTTCTCAAGCGTTGAAAAAGAAATTATCGGCCGATGAAAAACCTCAAAAGCCATATGGCGATGAGCGGGCTTCGCATCGCTCTCATCGTCATTCTCCGCCGATATCGCCTCAATAAGGAGGCGATGAGTGCCTCGCACCACCAATCCACGGCCGTCCACCCCGCCCTCGTCCAGGTTCTCGTCCACGCCCAAATGATCGTCGTAGAAAGCGCGCCGATGGAGCTGAAAAGGGTACGTAAAATGGCTTACAAAACGACAAAAAAATTAAAAAAACTATCATGAGCTTAAGATACTTCTAACAAAAAAAATACCATAAGCTCGATTTCCCCGTCGCGGAGGCTGGAGCCGCCCTGAGAGCGATCGGTGAGAATAGTTAATCGACTATCACCGTCCTCAATCAAAATGCGACTATTCACCGGGTAATCTAAACAAAAAAATAATAATATTCGAAAAAATATCACCCTTACAATTTCCGGCGATCCATTGATTTCGTTGAAATTCGAAATCCCGAGAGTGATTTCTTCTAAAAATAATTTAAAAATGAAACGATTACGTCTCAATTTTTTCATAAAAATAAAACCATACTCTCTAGTCATCAACTGCCGGCCGTTAGAATCAGTTTTAAAAACAGATTGCGAATTAAAGTCGGCAATGGAATATCGCGTGATGAGTTCATGTGTTTTAATGCAAGAGAAATTTTTTGGCAAAGGACCAACAATAAAGTCGAATTCGACAAACGCCTTATTCGGCAAAAGCCGTACGACTTGACTAGCGTAAGGCGAAATGATTTGGCGCGCTTCCTCGTAAAGTCCATTCTACAAATTTTAAAAATTATTGCAAAAGATCAAATTCCATAATTAACTTCATAATTGAAAAAACAAAAAAATCTTTGGATTATAAAATCAAGGTGGCAGATAAAAATATGTGCCAAAAAATAAAACAAACCCGAACAAATTCAATCAGAACTTTCGAATTTCCTTCCAATGGAAAGGCCTCATCTCCCTCCGGACTGAAGACATAAGCGCCAGACATTATTGTACCAACGTAATACAAAAACTTTTGGCTCAGGTCAAAGATTTTGTTTCGCTTTTTGTCAACAAATTTCGATAACAGGCCACTTGATTCGTCAAACCAAAGCTCAATCAGCTAAAAGAAACGTAATCAATTTTAGTTGAAAATAATTCAATTTACTAAATGTTACATTATTAGATATTGTGTAGTTTTCCTTTTCATTGGCGGACTTTGACTCTTCTGCACGAGGAATCGAATCATCGCTAAAAATAGCAAAAAAATGTCGCAAAGAAATGAAAAAATCATGAAATGTTTAAATAGTTAAAAAAAATATGCGATAAAAATAGAGTACGTGAGACAAATCGCAAACCAAATCTACAAGAATTACCTCTCTCCAACAAAGTAAGAGCTGAATCCAAGCGGTGGAACGTTAGCCAAAAACGAAAGTTCCTCTGGCGCCATCTCGGATTGATATTCCAGTTGTGTTCCGGGAACAAATGTTTTGCTTATCTAACAGTTAATTAATCAATGCAAAACCGTAACTGAAACTGTTATCGACAACAAACCGCTGATGAAACGACTTTCTTGCCCGTGGAATCCAAGACCTTTGCGTTTGTTAAATTCGATACAGGAAGTTTTATCAAATAAGAATCCAACGGATGGGAATTTCCATTAAAAATAGTAACCACAAAAGATTTGTGGTTTCTGAAACTTTTATATTAACACTATTTTCATGGACCATTTTTGTAACCACGCTTCCATGTTTACAGAAAATTATTCAATATTCTAAACATTGATCATTTTTAAATAAAAAAAGATTAAAACTACAAATCGCAACCTGGTTAATTCGCACACGGTCTCGTTCAACAGACCACAAAATGACTGAACTGGCGGCAGCGTTGACTCGAGGCTACCTTTTTTATTATTTTTTCTTGCCAATTTTTGAAAAGCGGCGCTGATGGCGATCTATACATATAATTAAAAAATTGGCATTTGTATGTATACGACAAAATTTGTAGCAAAGCATCAAAATCCAAAACATTCAAACCTCAGCAACATTCTGACCATTAAACAAGCGATATTCATAATCCCTTGTTACAAATTCTTTTGCGGTACCGCTAAAATGAGAAACTTGATTTACACAATACAACAGAATCCGAAAAAAAACTTATTTAAATGCTAAACTAAACGCGCGACAAAATTATATTCACAATTTAAGTGAAAGAACATACGTAACGCCATCGTGATGAATGCTAAGCGCAATGGCCCTTTCCAAAACGTCTTCCTCGGCCGTCGAGAAGTCTTCGCGCATTGAGAAAACATTCAGTTCACGCATCAGCTAAAATTAAACTCGTAAAATTTAATTATTTTTATCGGAGATATGTGCATGTATTTATATGCTTTTAAGAAAGATCCACATAACAATCCACATAGATTGTGAACCAGCGTTTCAAATTACCAACAAATTCAAACATTTTCAAATTAAAAAAAAATTGCCAAACAAATTTTTGCCAAATTTTTTTTCAAGAACAAAACTCTCCAATTTTTTCATACTTTTAACGATCACACACACATAAAAGTCCCTCGAGAAATGTTTACGATACCTGCAACAAAGCTGACGACTGCCGTATAACAAGTTTCAGAGCAGGTTTGCTCGTAAAATATCCCGTCCAATAACCGTTGTTCTGCGTGGCGTACGGGAAAAAGTCCGTATCTTTCACCGACCACTCCTCTTTTACCGACGCTCTCACGGCCTCCGTGTAGCAGGAAACCGTTGAGTAGAACAATTGCAATTTGTACGTCGACTACAGTAAGTGTTTAATTAATTTAAAATTCCGGATGAGACATAGATATTCGTTAACCCCTAATTGTACAAAAAAATTCCCAGTTCATAAATTTATCGTTAAATAAAAAAATACGTTTGCGTTAATGGCCTTAATGAGCCTATCCAAATTAGTGAAGTCTTGGTTGGCGTTTGAAAATTGAAAATCGCCGCCCATCGTCATTAGCGCATGATTGTGCATCTGGGAAGATACCTAAAACAAAAAATAAAATAAAATACATTACGAAATACTTCAATACAAGCATATTTTGACTCAAAATACATTAGCTAAAAACCAAATTTTGCTATTAATGTACTCTTACAACGATACCTGCTTCTTGACAATATCCGTAAACTTTTTCGCCATGTAATGCACATTGTAGTCCTCCAACTTAGGATTGTCAATAATAGGATCATCTTGGCACAAAACGTCAAAGCAAAACTCCGCCGGAGGACCGTAAGTCCCCCTCGCAAATGTACCCGTAAAAATTGATGTGCCTAAACACACTTCTTTTCACCGGCAAAGACAAAGTTTAATTGTAAAAAAATACAAACCCAATTCGTCCGATGATTTCCACATAAACTCCAGTGTCTTATTCTTTATGCGCTCTTCCAACTCGAGGTAATGTTGACGCGAAAAGTACAGCGACTCAAATCCCATCTGCAATCATAAACTACATTAAAAAAAATCATATTGGCGTAGTCAATAGACAACCAGACCATAGCCCAACCCACCAAAACCTCGGTTATTTCTCTAATGGCTGAGTTTTTCCTGTTGTGCTATCTCTCCCGTGAAAATTTGGTAATACTGTTTTTAATATTTCATTATTTCTTGCTAAAAAACTAAAAAGTGACAGTTAACCAACCAACGACAAAAGACTGGCGTGTTCCCGACTGTGTCCGAATGGATCGATTTGCCAGGCTGTTCTCGGCAAACCACATTCGCCGAATGTCTCGTTGAGAGTGCGCAAACCGAGTGTGTATTGGTCGATTAGCTCGTAGTAGTGACTAGCGCCCTCGTCCGGCTGAACCCAACCTCCTCCAATAAGTTCTAGTTGACCTACACTTGTGCAAAAATTTAAATGTATCGTAACCAATTAATTTCCTTCAAACAAAGACCTAACGTGATGAAAAACACCAGTTTAAATTAGGCAAATACATACCCGTCTCTGAAACGAGTTTTTTGATCTTTTCCAGCTGTTTAGGCCCATAGTCTTCCAAGTACCTCTGGAGAAAACCAGTCTCCGCATACACAAATTTCTTTTCAGGATCCTCCAATAGCTCACTAATCACAGTATTGAAAATATACTGTACACCAACCGCATAATTCAAGTGATTCGCTAAATTAAAGTTCCCGTAAACAAATTCTTTCCAAAAAATACGAAATTTTGAAAAAACACAACAAATTCAAAATTTGTGGTACATAAATATTTAGAATAAAAATAACCTCCGGTATAGTACTGATCCGCGGTCTTCAACCAGCCCATATCATCGTGAGTATGTGCCAAAATATGAACTTTAATTATCTCGTCATCTTTATCCCAATCAAAACAATTCTGAAAAAAAGAGAAAGAAGTTTACAAGGTATTTGTATAGCTAAAAAATAAAACAAAAAAAACTTACATCCCACGCACATTTTTTTGCAGACGCCTTGTTGTGTGGAATTGTTCCAGCGTCAATAAAAGCCGGTTGAAAAAATAATACAAAATAGGAAAAATAAAAAATTAATAAAAAATAAACCCTCATCTAACGCTAAAAATATATAATTTTACTCAAAATTGTTAAATTTATTGCATGTTCAAGACAGCCAAAACACATCAAAAAGTTGCAGTTTCCTCTGCTAAACATTTTATATAAAAATAGTAAAATCTCTAAACTAATAATACGTTATAAATTCGGCTAAATTCCTTAAAAAATGAAAAGATTGGTAATAATCGTTGGATATATTATGCAAGTAATAATCGTAAAATATAATAATAACCACAAAAATGCAGCCTACAGATATTTTTTGGTGTATTATAAAGCAATAACCGTAAAATTTAGCAATAACCATAAAAATACGGTCTAAATCCTTTTTTGGTGCGTCTATCCCGCTGAATAAATATCAAACAATATAGTGCATAAAAATTCGCTGCTCGACGTACTAAAATTAGTCTGAAACTTTTTTTAATAAAAAAACATAAACGTGGACTTTTCGATTAAAAACAAAAAAAATTGTTTTCATTTTGTGATCCTCATTATGCCTGAAAATAACTAGACTTTTTTTGTGGAAAACTTTCACTGAACATTGTGTGTGTGACCTTTTCTATAATATATCATTCCCAAAGGCTAACTGCCTATCCTCTCGACAATGATTTAGGCAAAAAGTTCAAAAATCAATCCACATGGCTTGCCAAACGATGATAAATGATCATTTTTATTACGACCAGAAATAATTGTAATCAATTTTGCGTTCCCTTCTTTCTGTAGAAATGGTCCACACAATTTTCAAAAAAAAATTTTTTTTCAACCAGCGAAGAATATATTTGTAATTTGATATAAATATTCGATTCTTTGATTTTATTTCTAGCCCATTTATAAACATTAGAGTGCAGCAAAAAAATTATATAAAAAAACTGCAGAAATTAAATTTTAAAATATTTTTTATCATTTGTACTTTATCTATCATATATTATTATTCAAGTTTTACTTTAATTAAAGCACTAAAGGAATTTCAATTTATATTTTTATGTTAAAAAACAGCCAAATCTTTTTACCAATTTTTTATATGAACCAAAAAAATCTATACAAAAAATCGATCAAAAAATATGCAGAAAAATAATCAAAAGCTCGCCTAAAAATTACAAAAAATTTACGTCGAATTTGTAAGCTCGCTGGTGGCATTGTTGGGCCGATGGGTCTCACTCTCCTCGTCAACAACACCGTCCAGTCTCGGGCAACACATTCCTCGAAGCCACTCCTCGACGGGAAAAGCCGTCAGCGCAAATGAGACGATGATGAGGCATGTGCCAGCTGCGAATTTTGGCGTCAGAGTCATTTCACGAAAAATGATGTCAATGGCTGAAACAAAAAGATTTGGGTTGTATAGTAAGCTTTTACATCTGTTGAGAAAAATTCTGTTGAAATGGTAAATTTTGAAGCAAATTGTCCCATAAAATAGCGCATTATATGATATTTATTTATAAAAACCTACCAGTGCTCAAAGGAAGACCAACCAACATTCCCACAGAAATCACTAGCGGATTCAGTAAAGCAATTCCGAAATTAACGAAGAAATTGAACACTGAAAAAACAAAGCAAAAGTATTTTGAAAAAAATTCGCTTTTTTCACATAATTTAACCGATTCATTGGTCAAAAACTCGAATTCTTTAAAAAAGTACATTTGTTGTAATACTTACACAGCGAAAGAAGAGCGGCTCCGATAAGCGGAGCCCACGGCACGAACTTCCACTCAATGTGGTCGACGTCGAAGTAGTTGAGAGCTAATGTGGGTATAATATTTAACGTAATATTTATAACGCCTAAGCCGCTCATAAACATCGAAACCTGACCGAGGTTGGCGTCGCCGTTCACCATCTTAAAGAGTACCTGAAATAACAAAATAAGATCTTTCTTTTAGCAAACTAAAATTTCCAAGTATGCAAAAAAACCTTGTAAAAACCCGCAGTGACAGCACACGTGACAACAAGAACAATTCCCAAAATGTTTCCGCCAAACGCGTCATCCAGCGAAATTATCGTAACTCCGCCAATGGCCATAAATACGGCGCATAGCTTAATAAATGATATGTCAAAAAAATATTTCAAATCACACAAGTATGTATATGGAGATCTATGTAAAAGTTGCCAGGAAAAGAAAAAAAAGGAAAATTGGAAAAAAATGTAATGGAAAAAAAAGTATAATTTCGGAATGTTTCAATGGGCATGTCTACATAAGTAGNCAAAAAAATATTTCAAATCACACAAGTATGTATATGGAGATCTATGTAAAAGTTGCCAGGAAAAGAAAAAAAAGGACTTTTTTCGAAATAATGGAAAAGATATAAATAGTAATCCCACAACGAACCTTGAGAATCGAAAACGGCTCTTTCAACAGCAACCATCCCAACACACAAACCACACACGTATTCGAGCTGAAAATGGAGGAGGCCGCACTTGCAGAAATAGGACCCAGAGCACAACTGTACGCATAGTTGGCAACAATCCAAAGTAAAACAAATGGTGTTTCACGAACGAAAAAAGATCTAAAAGCACAACAAAAAACATACTCGATTTTGTCCCCAGACCAAAACTGACCGATTTATAGCTCTTTAAAAAATTCCCCATGTGGAAATCAGGGATTCAGTGTTTCCAAATCTTGGCTAAAGTTAAATTTCGACTTTCCCGCGCTTTTCTGGATTGTCCGAGTATCCATCAATGAGGGCAATCGATATGTCAGCGGATAGCCCATTAAAAATTATGTCGATCTGTGTAATCAAAAATGCTCAAAACCCAA